>JBBPBX010002685.1:15675-33515 GCA_038048925.1 Garcialebias charrua
TCCTCCACTCTTGGTCACTCTATGTTCCTCCCTCTTTTGGAAATAGGTATCGACTATAGCCATTTCCATTCTCTTGACAAAATCCACCACCATCTGTCCTTCCTGGTTTCTTTCCTTGACACCTGTCCAGTATGCAGGAGTAAAAATGACTTTGTGTTGAAACCAGACTGATGATCTTAATTTTTATGGTATTTTAACTCACAAGCAGAAAGACATGGTATATGTTTTTTATTTTGCTTTGTTTGCATTTTGGTAACTTTGTCTTGGTGTTTTATACAACACTTTGGTTAAACCTGTTATAATAACCTGTGGTTATTAATGTACTATAGAATGTGCTCTCCTCCCCTCTCCTCTCTCTAGAGACACGAAGGCCCCACACAGAACCAGAAACACACACATACACACACACACACACACACACACACACACACACACGAGCGCACACACACACGCACACACACACACATTCAGGAATGCAGAACACAAACGGCAGGAGCAAAGGCTTTGTTACAGACAGCTGAGGCCTCTTATCAGACATAAACATGCACACTTTTTCACACTGCTGCAGAAGGGAGAAGCTGCGGAAGAGAGCCTTTGTAGCAGAAGAGTTTTTAAAGTAGTTAAAAAGTAACGAACTATTATCTCAGACAAAACTAATCAAACACATATTATTTGTAATCTTTTATGAAACAGAATTTGTTGATTATTGAATTGTTTTAAAATCAAAGTGTTTTGCATGTTCTATGATTACTGAAGATGTTTAATTACAGTATTATGATTAAGGTGCTGTGATTAAAATACAGTATATCTTGTAAGATCCCACGGCAAACTAAAAGGTGGTTTTCCACAACTGGGTGAAAGTTGAAAACTGTTCTGACTGAAAAATTGGAACTTTGCCCAAATGACACAGAAGGCAGCATTAGGTCATCAGCTTCCGGTGAGGGCTGTCCAGAGGGTGGATGAGGTGTAGACATTACCTTAACAGTATGCTGGTGAAGATTCTCAGTCGTCCAGGACATGATAAAATCAAAAAAGGTGTTCAATACAGAACAACTGGACTTTATTTGTAACAAACCTTAACAGTAACCAATGAGGACCTAACAAAGTGATGTAACCATCTGGGGTTGGTATTGGAGTCCCCCTTTTTTCCTATAAAAGATGATGTTGGAGGAGAGAATTGGGCTGATTTTCTCATTTTTGAAGACTTTTCTAATTTTTACTGGATAATGAACTGGACTCTCTGAACCTAGAAAAGAAGAAATAGGATTTTCTAAAAAGAGCCTCTTTTGGATAAAAAATGAGACCTTTTTTGCATCAGCCTGGATTAATTGCTATTTCTTCAACTTGGACAAAGCTCTCAGAGATGGAATAATTTTTCTATTCTTTGGGGATGACCCTTGTACGGAAGCGTATTGCATTCAACCATGAACATTTTTTTTGGAGCTTATGTAGTAAAAACGTGATAATTATGTAGTTAAAACGTGATACTAAGTAGTAAAAACGTGATACTATGTAGTGAAAACGTGATAATTATGTAGTAAAAACGTGATAATTATGTAGTAAAAACGTGATAATTATGTAGTTAAAACGTGATACTAAGTAGTAATAACGTGATACTATGTAGTGAAAATGTGATACGTAAGTAGTAATAACGTAATACTATATTAGTAAAACACTTCTGTAGTATTTCAGTGAGGTACGGTTCCTTGAAATATATGGTAGACCTGTAGACTGCCATATGCTTCAGATAGCTCAGTTGTTAGCATTTCTACATCCCACCCGAACGAAGTGGGTTCGAATCTGACCTGGGTGAACTAATTCTTTTATTTTATTTTATTGGATAAATACAATAAATAAGGAAATTTGTGTTGATCCGGTTAATACCATAGACTTAATATGCCTGTGGTTAACAGTAACCTTTAACAATAACCTTTTTTATTTTATTTATGCTGGAAATACTTTGCATATTTTGTTATGATGTAGAAACGTATTCCTCCACATGGTGCCAGTAGTAGGCTTTTAATACCCTGGTAAAACAAAGAAAAAGATCGATTCCATGAGCCACAAAAAATAGTTTAATTAAGTTGAGTAATGAAAACGTAATACTATATTAGTATTCAAGCATTTGTGTGTGAGCATGGCTGAAAACGTGGAAAGTCCATTGGTTCCTTATTTATTGTATTTATCCAATAAAAAAAATTAGTTCACCTAGGTCAGATTTGAACCCACTTCGTTCGGGTGGGAGGTAGAAATGCTAACAATTGAGCTATCTGAAACATGTGGCAGTCTTCAGGTCTACCATATATTTCAAGGAACCGCACCTCACTGAAATACTATGGAAGTGTTTTACTAATATAGTATTACGTTTTCACTACTCAACTAAATGAAACTATTTGTTGTGGCTCATGGAATCGATCTTTTTCTTTGTTTTACCAGGGTATTAAAAGCCTACTACTGGCACCATGCGGAGGAATACGTTTCTACATCATAACAAAATATGCAAAGTATTTCCAGCATAAATAAAATAAAAAAGGTTATTGTTAAAGGTTACTGTTAACCACAGGCATATTAAGTCTATGGTATTAACCGGATCAACACAAATTTCCTTATTTATTGTATTTATCCAATAAAATAAAAAAAATTAGTTCACCCAGGTCAGATTCAAACCCAATTCGTTCGGGTGGGAGGTAGAAATGCTAACGATTGAGCAATCTGAAGCATGTGGCAGTCTGCAGGTCTACCATATATTTCAAGGAACCGCACTTCACTGAAATACTACGGAAGTGTTTTACTAATATAGTATGTATCACGTTTTCACTACATAGTATCATGTTATTACTACTTAGTATCACGTTTTAACTACATAATATCACGTTTTTACTACATAATTATCACGTTTTCACTACATAGTATCACGTTTTCACTACATAGTATCACGTTTTTACTACATAAGCTCCAAAAAAAAAAATCATGGTTGAATGCAATACACTTCCGTACCCTTGTGGAAATTACCTGGCAAAGAGGTAGGAAAATAGTCCCGGTTCTTATTCAAGGAACTAAATTTATATTAAACTAAAATTAAAATAACAGCAACAAGCCTGCTTCTGCATGAAGATTAAAAATCAGTTACTGTTTTGGGTCATCCGAATTTGACCACAGGGTTTGCTCGCTGAAGGCTGACTGTCCTTGGTTTGAAGGCTAAGAGAACATGTGTTCTTTTCATCGCCTTCCTGATGCTAGAAGCACCTCAAAGCACTTCATCAGCCGGACAGAACCAATGATGGATTAAATTTGATTTTTTTCTGGAATACCATTTCTTTGATTGGAATCAGATTAGAAAAGATTTTTGTGGAATAAACAACACTTTTTGACTGGATTAAAATTGATTTTTTTCTGGATTGTAATTTTTCTGATTGGAATCAGATTGGAAAAGATTTTTGTGGAATAAACAACTCTTCTTGACTGGATTAAAATAGATTTTTTCTGGATTACCGTTTTGGTGGCCTTAGAATCGCTTCTCTGTTTTTTGCAGATGATATGGTCCTACTGGCTTCATCAAATTGTGATCTACAGCTTTCGCTGGAGCGGTTTGCAGCCGAGTGTGATGCGGCCGGGATGAGGATCAGTTCCTCCAAATCCGAGGCCATGGTCTTGAGCCGGAAAAGGGTAGCATGCCCTCTCCGGGTCGGGGAGGAGGTCCTGCCCCAAGTGGAGGAGTTTAAGTATCTCGGGTCTTGTTCACGAATGAGGGAAAACTGGAGCGTGAGATCGATAGGCGGATAGGTGCAGCATCCGCAGTGAAGCGGGCGCTGTACCGGTCTGTCGTGGTGAAGAGAGAGCTGAGTCGAAAGGCAAAGCTCTCAATTTACCGATCGATCTACGTTCCCACCCTCATCTATGGTCATGAGCTTTGGGTTGTGACCGAAAGAACGAGATCTCGGATACAAGCGGCTGAAATGAGTTTTCTCCGCAGGGTGTCTGGACTCTCCCTTAGAGATAGGGTGAGAAGCTCAGTCATCCGGGAGGGACTCGGAGTAGAGCCGCTGCTTCTCCACATCGAGAGGAGCCAGTTGAGGTGGCTCGGGCATCTGGTTAGGATGCCTCCTGGACGCCTCCCTGGTGAGGTGTTCCGGGCATGTCCCACCGGGAGGAGACCCAGAGGAAGACCCAGGACACGCTGGAGGGACTATGTTTCTCGGCTGGCCTGGGAACGCCTTGGGATTCCCCCAGAGGAGCTGCTCCAAGTGGCTGGGGAGAGGGAAGTCTGGGCCTCCCTACTTAGGTTGCTACCCCCGCGACCCGACCCCGGATAAGCGGAAGAAAATGGATGGATGGTTTACCATTTTTCTGATTGGAATCAGATTGGAAAATATTTTTGTGAAATAAACAACACTTCTTGACTGGATTAAATTTTATTTTTTTCTGGATTATAATTTTTCTGATTGGAATCAGATTGGAAAAGATTTTTGTGGAATAAACAACTCTTCTTGACTGGATTAAAATAGATTTTTTTCTGGATTACAATTTTTCTGATTGGAATCAGATTGGAAAAGATTTTTGTGGAATAAACAACACGTCTTGATTGAATTAAAACTGAACTTTTCCTGGGATGAAGGATTAAAAGAGAGTTTAGGGAGAGTTTTGTGCACCGAGGTCGGTGTATAGAGAGCCAGTTGTTTACAGTCTGTAAGAACATTGCATTCCTCTCCATTCCTCCATCCTGCTAAAAGCACTTCATCAGCTGGACAGAACCAAGGATGGATTATGTTATTTTTTTTCCTTTTTATAAGATTTTTGTTTTATAACTTTTTGTGGAATAAACAAATTGTTGATTGGATTGCAACTCAACTCAATTACAACTCGAACACCTTCCTTGCTTGTGGAAGACACCTTTGGTGAGCTGTAGAATCATTTAACTCTTTAAATGCTGTTTTATGAAATAATTGATCAACTCAAATGGTTAATGTTTTATCATCTTTTATCAGTCCTCCTGCTAGAAATAATTGTCAGTTAAATCTGCCACAGTACTGACTGCACACAAGTTTCCTGCTAAGATTTAAAAGTGTCTGTTTAATCTCGCCACAGTAAAACTTAAAATACACACAATCTCAAAACATTGACGTGTAACAAGTTACAGTATTTTCTCACCTTTTGACACTTTGAACAGGGGAGCCGCTCTGTTCTCGGCGAGAGAAAGTCATCAATGCACACCGGGCGTTTGGATCAAAAACCCACGGTAGACTCCAAATTGTTTATCCGAGCGCTTCTCTATTTATACCGTTGTGAGCATTCACTCCCATCAAATATGTTTTCAATCAAACTTTGTTTTTCAAGATAGTCAAAAGCTTTCTGTTTCATCTATCAGCCACGAGGTCAGTTTGCCCTTAATTGCTGAGCTGTGCTCATCAACATTTTACACATCTTACAAACTTGGCTGTGAGATGCATGGAAACATATTATTTGCCTAACTCCCTTTCAGAAGAACTGTCAAGGTTGAAGTGAGATGGGTGATATGCATTCATTCCATCAAAGACCAGTTTTTCGAGAAGGATGGGACCCCTTATCATTCAAAGAAACTCTGGACCTTTGAAGCAAAGCCACACAAAACCCCCCACTTCAAGACTTTAATGAAACATCTTGACACTAAACTAAAATGTTTTTTCTCACAAGTGTTGAATTAAGCATTAACTCTTAACATAAAAATTGATAAACATTTAGTCAGAAAATCATTAATAAAAACTCTTAATTCATCCCATCCTCTGATATTCTGACTAATTTTGAAATTTTCCCTGTTACCTCATGGGACATTTCTAAGACAGTGTTACAAACTAATCTAATTATATGATCCTTCCTACAAAACAAAGCACTAAAATACAAAAGTAAGGAGGGATACTGCACATTCTCATTTTATTAGTTTTAAACCATATGTAACTCACTTTATTAGTTTAAACCACTGTAAAACTTTATGTATAAACCTTCTTCTGTTCAACACATGTGAACACTTTCAAGCGGACAGTCAGACATAGACTCAATCACCAGTTTCGGCACCATGGATCGGATCCGTTCCTTGCGCATCAGAAGGGACCCAAATCAAATGGAGACTGCCAGAAAAAGGCAGAAATTGCCAATTAGTCAATTCCCACGAGTGTACGACACATCCACCCAGAAAAATAAAAATAAAGAACACCTAAGTATTTTCTGAGGACGATTTTACTGTCCAGATAAAACCTATTCCTGTTTGTAGCATATATCTGTATATATGCATGTCATCTCAAATTAATCATCATTTATTTTATTACTTCAGGTAAAATAAAACAAAATAAAAACTCAAAGAACAATAAAAAATGAAAATGTTCCCAAACTAGTCACTTCACGATCGTGGCTCCACCCTCTGGAACAACTCGCACACCTTAAAGGTCGATGCACAAGGTCGTTGCACTGGAACGTTACACGCGCCGGACACCACTGCTCTGCTCACGCTCTGCCCACACTTGTTACCAGCAGGACCGACCTACAGGACATTTGAAGCCGTCCTGTCTGTTCATCTCGTGGCAAAGAGCCCCAACTGTCCTCATCAGGACACGTCTCGTTTTTCAGAGGTGTGGTCATCAGCACCACATCACAGATGAGCACGAACACCCATCCTCAGGTGCGCTGGCATCCAGCAGCTCTGCAGCAGCAATGAAGCGACCCAGGACGACAAGCCACCACCCTTCAGGAGCCTCTCTCAGGAGTTGGTCATCCTCAGGGGCTTTCCTCCCCGTCGTCCTCTGCGCGACCTCAGTCCGTCCCATCAGACAGACAACGACACACCACGACATCAAGCTTTGGAAAAAAGCAAAAGACTGAGATAGAATGACAAAAATTAGTGATTTTTTTTTTTGATAAAAGGTTCATTCCTTAAACTTGGAGGAGGAGAAATGAAAGAAAAAAAAAACTTAAAACCCCTCTTCCTTTTTTTCTAATCAAAAATAAGCATGAAAACCAACACTCTTTTTTTTTCTTCTCCTCCTCTGCTCTCATCCTTCACACATCTCCTCAGAGCTGCAGTTTCCTCCCTGTTCCGGAGATAAGGCGGACTGCATGAAAGGGGAAAACAAAACAAAAACTCGACCCTTCCTGGCCCATGAACCACACACTGAAAACTCTTGCTATTTTTCCTCCACTTTTCCGTTCTCTGCATCTCTAATTTCACACACGAACCTGCGCGCCTACATCAAACAAGGACTGTCTCCTGACCTCCGCTCAGTCCCCAACATCTCCTCCCATTTCTACTCACAGCAGAGGGAACGGAAGCTGCTGCACACACGTGCATTCTCCAAATACAGACACCATTCACCCATCCTGTCTCTTTAACACTCCAGCTGACAAATTCAGCAACTACACACACTCACATTTTTTTTACTTACAACAAATGAAACACACATTACAGATGAGACACATTCTTCCTCAATTTCACTATAGCTGACCACCTCAGCTCCTACAATACCCTCGCACAAATGCGTCGCTGCACCTCTCGCACGTGCACCATGACGCTTTCTTTCCTTCAAGCTGCACGTTTTAACCTTTTTATCTGACATAAAACATCTCTCACACCCAACCGGACCAAACGCAGCTAACACATCTGACTTTCGTCTTCAATCCATCTGAGCTTCCTCTGAAGCGCGTCTGTAGTCTCCTCGTAATTCTTCCTCCAACAAATCACTCCTGCTAACTTTTTGGACAACTTCCAACTTTCTGATCTGCAGAAATTCCTTAACAAGCTCTATTCCTTATCAAAATACTTCTATTTTCTTAATCAACTCAAACAACTTGCCTTCTCGCTCCCAACACACTTCACCTCCTCAGAGCTGCTGCCTTCATTCAGAGGCACACACACACACACACACACACACACACACACACACACACACATGCGTCGTTGCACCTTCGACACATGGCTGCAAATCTTCCCCAAAGGCATAGAGAAGCGCTGCTCCTCTTCTTTTTTTTTACTTCACTTCAACTGATAAAGCTATCAAAATAAATCACCTAACTTTTTCAGAGCTTAATGAACTATTTCAAAACTCCCTCAGACAAAAACTCACAAGGGTTTGCACCCTGGTAAAAATACTTTTGTTACTTTTCAGAAAACAACAAACTCACAAGGGTTATATATCTTTTCTTCTAACCCCGGCAAAATCTTCTTTCCTTCTGCTCTCACGAAACTACTGATCAAGGGTTTTTACACCCTGGTTCAAATCTTCTGTTACACTTCAGCTCAAAGAATCGGTCAGCAGCTTAAGGCGTCCCAAAAAACCGCTGATCCAACTTATCAGCTCTTCAACAGCGGGAATCTCTCACCCGCTTCCAAAACAACAAGGGAATCACACCCTGCTTCACAAATAACGGGAATCCCACCCGCTTCCAAGAACACAGTTTCACACTTTAACTTTTTTCCTTCCAAACAGCCAGTGTGTACCCTTTCATCCATCTTTTTAAGCACCTTGGAATGTGCTTTACAAATAAAGATAAGATATCCCATCCTCGTCGCCATTAATGTTTTATGAAATAATTGATCAACCCAAATGGTTAATGTTTCATCATCTTTTTGGATTCTTGAAAGGTGGGCACACTCACTGGTTTGGAAGAAAACAAACAGACTTAATTAAAAATAATGAATATTTATTAAAGAAGTCTTGTGACAGAAAAAGTAAAAACATACATGTTCAAACATACAAACAGTCCTCCTGCTAGAAATAATTGTCAGTTAAATCTGCCACAGTACTGACTGCACACAAGTTTCCTGCTAAGATTTAAAAGTGTCTGTTTAATCTCGCCACAGTAAAACTTAAAATACACACAATCTCAAAACATTGACGTGTAACAAGTTACAGTATTTTCTCACCTTTTGACACTTTGAACAGGGGAGCCGCTCTGTTCTCGGCGAGAGAAAGTCATCAATGCACACCGGGCGTTTGGATCAAAAACCCACGGTAGACTCCAAATTGTTTATCCGAGCGCTTCTCTATTTATACCGTTGTGAGCATTCACTCCCATCAAATATGTTTTCAATCAAACTTTGTTTTTCAAGATAGTCAAAAGCTTTCTGTTTCATCTATCAGCCACGAGGTCAGTTTGCCCTTAATTGCTGAGCTGTGCTCATCAACATTTTACACATCTTACAAACTTGGCTGTGAGATGCATGGAAACATATTATTTGCCTAACTCCCTTTCAGAAGAACTGTCAAGGTTGAAGTGAGATGGGTGATATGCATTCATTCCATCAAAGACCAGTTTTTCGAGAAGGATGGGGCCCCTTATCATTCAAAGAAACTCTGGACCTTTGAAGCAAAGCCACACAAAACCTCCCACTTCAAGACTTTAATGAAACATCTTGACACTAAACTAAAATGTTTTTTCTCACAAGTGTTGAATTAAGCATTAACTCTTAACATAAAAATTGATAAACATTTAGTCAGAAAATCATTAATAAAAACTCTTAATTCAAATGCCAATTATGTATCTGATTTAATCAACCTGTAGTAGAAGTGCTTAAGCTGTTAACCCCTGTAACTATTAATTAAAATAACACAAAACGTACAAAATCTGTATTTTCATTGACTCACTTGATATTAAATGATGGAAAACTTGGTTCAAAGATAACAACAATATTATTGGAGGTTTTGAATGGTTTTATTAGCCTCAAGAGTATAAACAACCCCCTGGGACCTTATTTTCCTAGATCCTAAAGCTAACCAGATCGGATAACAATTGCAATCTACTAGAGGTAAAGTGTCGTTGATGCATGTTTCCCCGTGAGGTACGATCTGACTCCATTCTGCTAGGTCAGGCTATCGACGGGGTGAAATGAGTGTGTGACGTGCAGATGCTAGACAGTGAACAGTCTGGGTGAATTACCTCATCTCAGCCTAAAATCCTAACTGTTCCAGGACACATCGGGTAATATTTGAGTGCAAGGATAAGTTAAGGACCCGTTACTGGAGTAGGCTGGAGTGAGGACTTGTTGCAAAGTCCTGTGGCTACCTCACTCGCATAGAAAGACACACCAAACCTACCCATCACTTCCTTATCCACTCTGTTTCCTTCACCAACATACCCATTCAGGTCTGCTCCAATCACACTCTTTCCTCCCTGGGAATACTCTCTACCACTTTATCCAAATCTTTCCAAAAATTATCTTTCTCCTCCCTATCACATCCAACCTGTGGAGCATAATCACTGACGATGTTTAGCATCAGACCTTCTACTTCTACCTTCAGGCACATCACCCTATCTGACACTCTCTTCACATCTACTACTGTTACGACCGGTAAAAGATCACAACATATTTAAAGGACGTAGGACACAAGGAAAAAGGTTCAACAGAAGTTTATTAACTAAACTAAAATCCTCTGGGATCTGATAGGGTCTTCCGCAGCAGTTCCCTCTGGTCTGGAACCACCACCAGCTTCTCCAGGCGTCCCACATCACAAACAAAAGAAAGTATCAACTGAGAGATGGGTTAGGGTAAGGTGGCCAAACAGAAAATAACGCTGCCCAAACAGGGCCAACTCTGTACAGAGCCGTAGAAGCCTGTTTGACAGCAGACTATCTGTACAAACTCTAGGCCTAAAGAATAAAACAAAAAAAGGCAAAAACAGGACTACCAGCCTTACCCAACCAGAAAGTTATGAAAGTAAATTTATGCAAAAAAGAAAGAGCATGAGCCAACACAGCTGTCCCTAGCGGACAGCACTCCAGAGCCCTGAGCCCAGTCTCTGAGACTCAGGTGAGAGCCCTCAACATCTCAGGCAGTGATGTCACTAATGCGTTACTTTGTAACGCGTTACTCTGGTCGGACCACTTTTTTCAGTAACGTGTAATCTAACGCGTTGCTATTTCAAAATCCAGTAATCAGATTAAAGTTACTCACTTCAAAATATTGTGCGTTACTTTGTCATTTTCTGCAGAACTGTAATTTTATTTTATTTCGTCTCAAGGGGAGCGATTAAAATAAAAGACAGGAGTGACATCAGTCTATGCGACCGCCCGGTGTCTTGTAGCACACGTTAGCATTAAGCTAGGTTTAGCATCTCGCTGCGGTCTCCTGTTTGTTTGGGAACGTTGTGACTTTCTTGTTAAAAACACGAGCGCACATCCAAAACGGTGTGTGGACTTTGTTTCACGGAGACTGGATCTGCAGCAGACAACACGTCTAACTTGAACGGACTTAACGACGTGATCCGAACGTGAACGAGGAACAGCAGCTTGTAAACACTGCTAACAGAGCAGCAGCAGCATTAAAACAGCCTTCAGGTAGGTCAGATCAGTCCAGATCAATAACACAAACTGTAGGACTTTTTAAAGCTCTGGATCTACGTCTGAAATGTTGTTGTTGATGTGCAGGCTTTAAATTAACTGAGCGTCTCTACCACGTCTTCCATCACGTCCATCATGTCAACACCAGCCAAAAAGTTCATCACTTTATGAAAAAACTGATGTCAACAAGTCCTGGAGCTGAATAAATCCCTGCCCTGATGATGACCGAGAGATCCAACCACAAGAAGAGGTATTGTTCTTTTATTAATAATTAACCTTTTTAATTTAAAATGATAATCTTATTAACTATTTTTATTTTTTTACCTGTTTGTGTTATTTCCAGTCTGGGACAGAGGAAGCAGCTGTCTTTTTCCTCTTGAGGGACATCCACCTGCAGCTAAGAAGCGTGTGATGATGACCCTGATGCATGCTCAATAATCCAGGTAGAAAAATCTAAAAAGGCTAAGTCTGGTCCTCTGGACATTCAAAAAACAAAACAAAACAAAAAAAATTCAACCAGTTTGCTGCTGACAGCTGAAACCAGCTTGATTTCACATGATCAAGGAGGACCATCAGCCTAACAATGGATAGTTAGCAACACCCTGATGGTTGTTTGCTATTCACAGAGGGCTGAGTGATACTAGCAATAACAGCATTGTAAGAGGGGGACAGTTGAACCTGGAGGCCTCCACCTCTGTTTAATGATGGACGGTTTCTTTTCACAAAGATGGCCTCCTTTACTCCTCTCTCAAACCATTGTTCCTCTCTATCAAGGATGTGAACATCTTCATCCCTGAAAGAGTGACCGCTGGCCTGGAGATGAGTGTAGACTGCAGAGTCCTGACCTGATGATGTTGATCTTCTGTGCTGGACCATCCTTTTGGCCAGTGGCTCATGCTTTTATTTATTTTCATACAAACGTATTGTTTACTTGACACATTTTCAAAATAAACATTTTATAAGTCTTTTTTGTAAAAATATTATTTGTTTAGTGAAGTCAAGAAAGACTACTGTATTTTGTTTTTTGAATATTTATTAGTAATTATTTTATTAAAACATTTAAATTTTTTATGTATTGTGACAGAGGGTTCTTGTCAGCGGCTGCTGAAAGTAACTAATAAAGTAACTTAGTAATCTAACTTAGTTACTTTCCAAATCAAGTAATCAGTAACTTAACTAAGTTACTTTTCCCAAGGACTAATCAGTAACTTAACTAAGTTACTATTTCAATGTAACTATGCCATCACTGATCTCAGGTCCTCTACACTAGTTACATTAGAGTCCACACGAGCACAAGACCGTGCTGTAACCAACACACTCCAAAAGGAGCGTACAAACGATCTCTAACTTGCTAGAGATCACACACACAGCCAAGGAGGGTGGAGAAACTCCCAGCACTACAAACAAACAACTGCAGGACACTGCAGATGAATGTAACAGTAACAATAATAGCTTAGGTTACCTTTGAATGAAACACCTCAAGTCCACAGTAGGCTTTAACCCACTAACCAACCTACACTCTCAAACCTCCACACTGTTCTGGCTTTGGCCCTGAGCTTATAAAGGGAGAGAGTCAGCAGGTGTTTGCAGCTTAGCTAATCAAGCCCGACTGAAGCCGAGTGAAAAAAGTGCAGCAGGAGGCTGCAGACTGCAGGTGACCTAAACATAACTGAGGTTTTAAAAAAAATCATTAAATCCCTTCAGGATACATAACACTCCCACCGCTAAATGTTTTGTATGGGGTGATGTAGATGTTAGGTAAAAACATCGTACATGACCCATACAAAAACAGTGAGGTTACATGTAGCGGTCCTCATCACTCAAACAGACTAAAAAACCTAATTAAAAACTAGTCTGCCAAACCGCTAACAAATAATCTACAGGCACACTCAAAAAGTTTTAAAACCAAAATGGCGTCTTGGGTCTGGTTTTACCCTAAAAAGCTTTTGCTTATTAACAGACCCCAAACAAACACCATTGTTAATAGTGCCAGTGTGAGACTGGATGCTTCTCACGACAGCCAGGGGAAATCTGTCCACCTCATTTCCTGCATTGGACAGCACCCCCGTGTCAGTTGCAACCGCTCTGCCATCAGTCGCACTGTAAACACAGCAGAGACAGTTAAAAAACACAGAACCGTATACCACACGTTCAACATAAGGTTGCAGCACCTCACATCTCACAAACAGTAAGTATGCATTTTCTACTGTACTTTTAATCAACAGTCCCATATTGGCCATCAGTACTCTTTCATTTTTCTCCACGGTGGCTGGAACAGGACAAGAAAGAGCAGGAGGACTTGTTGCGTGAGATTTCACTTCTTCAGAGATCTTCAGGTCCTCACTTGACTGAATTGGGAGCAGTTCAGTGTCAAACAACTGTAAAAAAAACAGTCACCGAGATCGTCATCTTCTTCTTGAAGATGAAGCAAGAGTTTCACCTCCTCCACTGGAATCGGTTTTGCTTCACAATTCATCAGGAAGCTGTTACTCAAATTGAACTTGTCTTCTTCCTCCGGTAGATTTTCTTGAGGCGTCTCATTCTGTTGAGGTGTGAGAGGCGCCCGCATAGACACAGATGATGCAACAAAGTCAGGACAAGCGTGTGGTAGCTCACCTGCTTGAGTGTAAAGCACTGGTGCAGTTACCACCGGATGACAGGCAGTGGGACAGGAACGTTGCTTTTTCATTTCAGCTTGGAGTTCAAACTTTCTCTGTAGCTCCAATCTTTCTCGCTCCAGAAGCCGCTTCTCATCAAGAGCGGCTTGAATACTTTGTTGTTCAAGCTCTTTTTCTTTAAAAAAAAGCTTGATGTTTAAGTATTAAGTTCCTTCGGTCAGTTTCGAACTGCTCTAAAATAAGCTCTTTTTCTTTCTTTGTTCTTCAAGCTCTTTTTCTTTAAAAAAAAGCTTGATGTTTAAGTATTAAGTTCCTTCGGTCAGTTTCGAACTGCTCTAAAATAAGCTCTTTTTCTTTCTTATTTGTTCTTCGAGTTCTCTTTTTCTTAAAGCAGCATCATTTTCCTTTTCCTTTAGACGCTCTGCATCATTTATCTTGGGAAAAATGTCAAGCATGAATAATTCTGCCAGCAGTTCACTCACAAACTCTTCTTCATAAATGCGACTTCTCATCTTAATTGTATACTGTAGTGATCTGCCACAGTCAGCATTTGTTCTCTCGTGCAGTCTGCAAAGACCTACACTGTGGGCCGTTCAATAAATTTCTTTAAATCAAACGCCATGATGCAGACACAAAAAGCTTTTAAGCTGTACACTTCTTCAAATGACTCACACTCTCAAATCCCAGCTGCACTTGAACGTAGCACAATCCAAAAACACACACAGCAGCGTGTTTCAGCTCAATCAGCACCCATTAGCTTGGTCGGCAGCAAATAGCAGGTGCTCAACAAACATGAGATGACAAAACTCAAATGCTTCACAAGTCCCTAAATAAATCCTGCCTTACTGGAAGATTAAATACAGAAGCACTCCAACAAGTCTGTCCTGAGCAGACAAACCACGAGTTGTACAGTCAACTCAAACACCCAAGCACTCCAGCAGTACTCAAACTCACATAACACAAATAGACAACAAGGTTGCACCTGTGATCCTAATCATATTATAGCTCATTTAATCAATCGTGTGACGAGCCCCCATTAAATGTGATACAAAAATGAGCTTAAACGTAACAAAACTAGCTCCTATTTAATTCAAATCTAACACAACTACTGAATCTCAGCAACTAAACTAGCTCATTACAGTTCAATTTGATTCATCCCGGACGAGCCATCCAATAAATATGTTACGACCGGTAAAAGATCACAACATATTTAAAGGACGCAGGACACAAGGAAAAAGGTTCAACAGAAGTTTATTAACTAAACTAAAATCCTCTGGGATCTGATGGGGTCTTCCGCAGCAGTTCCCTCTGGTCTGGAACCACCACCAGCTTCTCCAGGCGTCCCACGTCACAAACAAAAGAAAGTATCAACTGAGAGATGGGTTAGGGTAAGGTGGCCAAACAGAAAATAACGCTGCCCAAACAGGGCCAACTCTATACAGAGCCGGATAAGCCTGTTGGACAGCAGACTATCTAACTCTAGGCCTAAAGAATAAAACAAAAAAGGCGAAAACAGGACTACCAGCCTTACCCAACCAGAAAGTTATGAATGTAAATTTATGCAAAAAAGAAGAGCATGAGCCAACACAGCTGTCCCCAGCGGACAGCACTCCAGAGCCCTGAGCCCAGTCTCTGAGACTCAGGTGAGAGCCCTCAACAGCTCAGGTCCTCTACACTAGTTACACTAGAGTCCACACGAGCACAAGATCGTGCTGTAACCAACACACTCCAAAAGGAGCGTACAAACGATCTCTAACTTGCTAGAGATCACACACACAGCCAGGGAGAGTGGAGAAACTCCCAGCACTACAAACAAACAACTGCAGGACACTGCAGATGAATGTAACAGTAACAATAATAGCTTAGGTTACCTTTGAATGAAACACCTCAAGTCCACAGCAGGCTTTAACCCACTAACCAACTTACACTCTCAAACCTCCACACTGTTCTGGTTTTGGCCCTGAGCTTATAAAGGGAGAGAGTCAGCAGGTGTTTGTAGCTCAGCTAATCAAGCCTGATTGAAGCTGAGTGAAAAAAGTGCAGCAGGAGGCTGCAGACTGCAGGTGACCTAAACATAACTGAGGTTTAAAAAAAAATCATTAATCCTTCAGGATACATAACAACTACATTCTTTGCCAACTCCTCCTTCAGGACCACCCCTACTCCATTTCTCTTTCTATCCACACCATGGTAAAACAGTTTGAACCCTGCTCCAATACTGTGAGCCTTGCTGCCCTTCCACTTGGTCTCTTGGACACATAAAACATCTACCTTTCTTCTCTGCATCATGTCAGCCAGCTCTCTACCTTTGCCTGTCATTGTCCCCACATTTAGAGTTGCAACCCTCAGTCCTACATTCTTCACTTTCCTCCTCTCCCTCTGTCTCCTGACACGTTTCCCTCCTCGGGGTCTTCGACTAACAGTAGTACAATTTCCGCCGGCACCTTGTTTGTCAACAGCATCGGTGGCGGACGTTGTTAACCCTGCTGACAGCATCAGCAGCATCAACATTGACGGGTCAGCAGCATCAACATTGCTGACAATGTTGCAAACTAATTTCCCTACGGGGACAAATCAATCAATCAATCAATCTATCTATCTATCTATCTATCTATCTATCTATCTATCTATCTATCTATCTATCTATCTATCTATCTATCTATCTATCTATCTATCTATCTATCTATCTATCTATCTATCTATCTATCTATCTATCTATCTATCTATCTATCTATCTATCTATCTATCTATCTATCTATCTATCTATCTATCTATCTATCTATCTATCTATCTAATCTAACTAACTAACTAACTAACTAACTATCTAAAACTAACTAACTAAAACTAACTAACTAACTAAAACTAACTAACTAACTAACTAACTAACTAACTAACTAACTAACTAACTAACTAACTAACTAACTAACTAACTAACTAACCCGGGCCTTGACCGATCCGGTATGGTTTCACTTTGATGAACTCGCATTATGGTTTTGGCAAGTGTTTTACATCGGATGCCATTCCTGACACAACCCTCACCATCTACCCGGGCTTGGGACCGGCACAAGAGATACACTGGCTTGTGCTCCCTAGTGGCATTGTACCCTCATCTCTGACCTAATTCAACCTTATGCTCCTTCTCTGGTTCTGAGATCACCTGATCAGCTGCTTTTGGTTGAACCAAAAGCCAGTTTGAAGCTCAGAGGAGCTTGGGGCCTAAACTCTGGAACAATATGTCCATCAACATTAAAAGACGCCCACTTCACTTCCTGTTTTTAAATCTCTCCTAAAACACACCTGTATTATTCACTGATGTTTAACACAGTGTGATGTACCGGTACTATTTCATTGGTTTTTGTGTTTTTATGTTTCTATTTTTTATGCTTTTAATTACATCCGGTTATTTTTTTACTGTGTAGTTAAGTACTTTGGTAGCAGCTGCTGTTTTAAATTAGCTTTTTTATATATACTGTATATGTGGCAGGATGTCCTGCGGACAATGAATGCACCACACAAGTGTAGGGAGGTGATTGGTGGGTCTGGGGCTGGCTTCCTGTATAAAAAAGGGCCAGCCTCCAGGGCTGGCTACACGTCATCCGCCTTCCGGCGGCGTTTGCTGGCTGTGTCACGCGCTAGCGTAATTGGGTGCTTTAGGTCGCTATGGACTATTGTTTTAGCGACCACCGGAACAAGCTTCTTGTTTCCCTCTCTTGCTAGAGGTGGAACTTGGTGGTGAGTATACGCCAGTGTATTTTTCTGTTTTATACTTTTCATATTTTAATTCTAAATATTGATTGTTTTAGTCCCTGCTGTTTGTCCTTAGCGTCCATCTGCCTGTGTTTGTCCATGGCTGTCTGTTTGCTGCTGTCCGGATTGTCCCGACTGGTCTCTGCCTCCATCTGGGACTGCCGACTGGTCCTG
>JBBPBX010002685.1:33585-56666 GCA_038048925.1 Garcialebias charrua
TGAGTCGTCCATCGACTGCCGACTGGTCCTGTGTTGGTGCCCGCTGTCTGGACGGCGTGGGGCGGGCTGTGTCACGCGTCCTGTGGGCTGAATTGGGCCGACTGATGCCCAGCTCGACTAATTGAACAGGTGTCTGCTTGGCGTCTCTCCCAGGGCGACAGATCATACCAGGGTGGACTTTGGACTGTCATGTGATTGATACAGGATCCCTCCAGGCGGTGACAGTAATCCTGGTTTGGTGTAGGAAATGTGTGTGTGTGTGGTTTTCCTGTTTTATAGAAAATTTTACTGAATTGCACTTTTATTATTGACTGGAGCTATTGCTGCCTTTTAAAATTGTGAATATTTTAACTTTGCATTATTTAATTAAACAACTGTGCAATTTAATTGGTGTCAGTGTGTGAAATTGTCTCAAGCCTCCTCTGCAAACGGGCCTGCGTGCTTTTAAAGATAACTTTTAGGTACCGTATTTTCGGACTATAGGTCGCACCCGAGTATAGGTCGCATCACCTGGTGGTGGTTGGGTTAAATGCAGAGATGAATTTCGTCTGTGTATGGGAAACATACACAGATGACAGAAAAGGACATTATTATTATTATTGTCCAATTATTGCTAAAGAATTGGAAAAATCCATATATGGGTCGCACCTGAATATAGGTCGCACCTACGTCAAAATGTGGACCGTGTCTAGCTCTGCTGCAAAGTCTCTTCCACAGGAGCGCACAGCAAGGCTTTTAAGAAGATTAACACTTAAAAACAATTAATTGTTTGATAAAAATTATAGCAAATATGTGTCTGAGCTGAACTTTTCTTTAATAAATGAATAATTTTAGCAGGATAAACACCTAAAAAAATACATTTGTTAGCTGACATTATTGTAAGAGTGTGTCTCAGTTTAATTTTTGTTAATAAATGATTACAAATCAGCTTATTTTATAAAAAGCCGTATATAGGTCGCACCTGACTATAGGTCGCAGGCCATGAAAAAATGATAAAAAGCAGCGACCTATAGTCCGAAAAATACGGTACAATCATTTTAACCAATTTTATTTATTTAAAATAGTATTTTTAAACTTCAGTATCCTATTTTTATCCATACCCGTCCGGCTACATATGCATAAATTTGACTTGACTTCTTAAGCTTCTTTGAGCTTTTAGATATACTGCTCTGCCACAGTTAGCTAGACTTTGCTTCTCTTTGCTTTTTTTCACCAGCCTTTTCAGCTACTGGTTTGCAACGTTTAACAAATATCTAGCATTTGCCACTTTTAGCTTTTTGTTGCAATCAGCTACTGCAACGTTTTAGTTTTCAGCTAGCGTTTTGCTACTGTTCTGCCACTTCAGCATTTAGTTATCCTTATGCAACTTTTAGCTTTTATCTAATGGTGAGCAACTTTTACAGACTCTTGTTCAGGCTGCTGTTAAATACACCATATTACCCTGATGCATGCTCAATAATCCAGGCAGAAAAATCTAAAAAAAAGCTAAGTCTGGTCCTCTGGACTTTCAAAAAAACAAAACAAAACAAGCAAAAAAATTGTAGAAACGTTTCGTCTTTCGTCCGAAAGACTTCCTCAGTCTGAGCTGCTGTATTCAGCTCAGTCTTATAAATAGCACCCTCTCACAGTGGATCAACCAGTTGGTTGATGACGGCCGAAACCATCTGGGTGCTATTTATAAGAGCTGAATACAGCAGCTCAGACTGAGGAAGTCTTTCGGACGAAAGATGAAACGTTTCTACAATTTTTTTGTTTTGTTTTTTGAAAGTCCAGAGGACCAGACTTAGCTTTTTTAGAATACACCATATTATTTTACATCATTAGTGTTTAGCATATATCTTAGATCCTTGTACAGTATACTGTTTCTTTTCATACTTTATATTTTTGCTATTTTTGGGTGTAACTGGGACCTGGAGTACAAAATTTCATTCCACCTCATGTACCACATGTGATGTGAATGACAATAATGAACCTTAAACTTTTTAGTCAGTCTTTTGCTACTATTAGCTGGTCTGCAACTTTTAGTTTTAGCTACTTTTTTGGTTCTTCTTTCGGCTGATCCCTTCTTCAGCGGTCGCCACAGCGAACTAACTCGCACGAAGACGTGGCGATTATTTTTACGCCGGATGCCCTTCCTGACACAACCACAACCACAGACCACCGAGCTACCACAGCTCTCTGTGTGGAGCAGAGAGCTGCTGTCGGGCACCCGGGGGAGCAGGTTGTGGGGGTTAAGGGCCTTGCTCAAGGGCCCAGAGTGGAGAAAATGAGGATGGAGGCAGGTGTGGGTGCTTCACCTATTCCACCCACATTTTGGATGTTGTCGGTACCGGGATTTGAACCAACGATCTTCTAATCACAGACCCACCTTCTCTAGCCTCTGCGCCACCACTCCCCTCCACACTTTTTGGCTACAATTCATTTTTCTTCCATTAGCTAGCTTTTTGCTGCTTTTAGTTTTCCTTCAGCTTTCACTTAGCCTCAGCTAGCTTTAGCTTTAGGCTGCTTTTTCCCTATTTTTAGCTATGCTTTAGTTATTTTAGCATTAGGCTAGGTTCAGATTTCCGCGGTCTTTAAGCTCTCAGGCTTCATGCTGTTTTTGTTTGAAATGTTAGAAAACAGTTGATCGTAAATGTTTCGGCTAACAGATCAGCCGATCAACTGAGGAAGTGAACTTTGGCTTCAGCTGAACTGAAGCAGCAGCAGCTCCAGAGTGGTTTTAAATTAGAAAATTTAATTTAGGCTCTCCGAAAGGCCGTTCCTAATTATTTCTCCTTCAGAGCAGGTGAAACAGACTCAGAGCTTCAGCATCAATCAGCTCTCTCTCCGATCAATACTCATTTATTGATCAGAGGTGAAGCTCTGGTAATCAGATCAGAGGGACTCCTGTGTTACTGATCAGTCCGTTCTAATGCCTCCAGACGAGACGTGCACACACACATGTGCACGTGCAAAAGAAGCATGCAGTTTGAGTAAGGTCAGCTGTGCTCAGAGATAATCAGACCCGCCCGGCCCGTTTGTTTCAGTCAGAACCAATTAGTAAACCGGAAAGTAATGGATCGTTACTGACCCGAAGCTTGCTGATCCATTTGTACCGTTTGGGTGTAACGTGAAACTGTGGCGCTCAGCTGTGCTCACTTACACAATCACTCCCTTTTAGTGGCAGGAGATAACGATTCATGGAGGCAGAGGGACGATGAGGCAAAAGACTAAAAGTATTTATGGAAACTTTAACTAAACTTGAGCCTAATGAAACTTCTTCATAAAGAGCAGCATCTGACGTTTGAAGGTATATGTGGACAAAATGCACAAAAAGTAAACTGCGTAAATAAAAACCTTCAACGGTACTTTGGTGAAGTGGACAGGAAGACCCAGCCCCACATGGACCTCCAGCTCCGGCCTCACAGCAGAACCATCGTTCAGTTTCAACGGTCACAGAAAGTGCGACTTTAAACGACTCAACTCTTTATTTAACTACAGGTTTTTACACAATCACAGTTTGAGTTTGATGAGTTTACATAAAATATTTACCCGTCTGTCAGGGGGATTTAGGTCAAGGTTATGGATGTTTATCACTAACTAATGTTGAGTTAATGTATGTGCGTTAAGAGAGTTGTTTTGTCTGCTCAGAGAGGAGCCTGCAGGTGCACGGAGGCACATCTGATAAACGCCAAGGCCTTCTCCGAATCTGTAAGCTGGAAAGTCTCCATTGCAATAGTCCAGTCTAGATGTGACAAGTGCATAAACCAGATTTTCAGCATAATTTTTAGTTAAGATGTTTCTAATTTTAGTGATATTACGCAGGTGGAAGAAG
This sequence comes from Garcialebias charrua, assembly GCA_038048925.1. Classification (NCBI taxonomy): domain Eukaryota; kingdom Metazoa; phylum Chordata; class Actinopteri; order Cyprinodontiformes; family Rivulidae; genus Garcialebias; species Garcialebias charrua. The sequence continues at coordinate 37,400 of JBBPBX010002685.1, forward strand.
GCGGTTCTAGTAATGTTTTTAATGTGGGGGATAAAAGACATGTCCTGATAAAAAATGCACCAATATTTTTAACATTAGAGCTGGAGGCCAGATTAATGCCATCCAAGGAGGGAGAAATATTGTAAATTCATTCCTAAAGTGCTCAGGTCCAAAAACTAAAACCTCAGTCTTGTCTGTGATCAAAAGGAGAAAATTAAGGGTCATCCAGGTTTTTATGTCTTTAAGACATGCTTGTAGTCTAAGTAACTGATTGGATTCATTGGGTTTAATGGACAAATATATCTGTCATCAGCATAATGAAAATGTATCACATGCTGTTTAATACCTTTACTTAATGGAAGCAGATATAAAGCCCTGAGGAACTCCATGACAAACTTTGGTGTATGAAGAAGATTTATTATTTATATTTACAAACTGGAATTGATTAAGCATTTCCTGCCTCACTGTCCGGTGCAGATTTTCACTGACGAGGCTCAAAGCACGTAACTTTTGCACATCTGTGACAGCTTCCTCGTGACCATCTACCCTTGCAAGTGAAGACCGGTTATAAAAATCTTCTCAAGTCCTCAGAGTGGCTTATTTGATTAAGCAGATTATGAAAGGATATTTGTTTATCCAACATTATTCTTTGATTATTTCATTAATTTTCTTAACCCCAGAACTCTTTATGGTACTTACACAAATTATTTCTGTCTTCTTTCCCCCAGAGTTTCTCTCTCTGCTGGACTACCGGTAATGGGTTCTGTCTCCAATCCCCTCAGAGTACAGGGAGTTTACACCCAAACTTTTAATGAATTTACTCAAATACTCTCAAAACTGGAAGTGAAAGCTCTTTTTAACTTCTCCTCCATAAAACTGCAAAAAAATACAAACTCGCCTGATCGACCAAGAATTGATCAAGAATTCTTAAAATCTGATTTATAATTTTTGCACAGCGGTTGTTTGTTTAAGGCTCATTTGCAGTTCGCCTCTCATTAGCTTCAGGGAGCGACAGACGTGTGGTTCCCACGGTGACCTTGATGCAGCTTCAACTCTTTTAATTTTATGCTTCTTGTATATTTTACATGTCAAAATGTAGCATTTTTTGGGTTAAATTCTTAAATGATGCGGCAATTTTAGACTCTAGCTGTGTTGGTACTTTCCAAAATATCTTAACCTTTTATGCCTTTGGTCGGCACAATTAAAAAACAAGATTTTTTTTAAATTTTAACACAAATAATCAAAAGGTTTTTTTTTAACCGTGTTTTCTTCTGGACTTGCTTTAGGGTCAAACAGCAGCAAATGATATTGGTGAATCTCGTTAGTTTTAATTTGTCTGAGTGTCAGAGTCACGCCGGTAAAATAAATGAAACCGTACAATGGTTCTTCTTTCTAATCTAATCTAACGGCTGCCTCCATAATTGATCATCTCATTAATTAGTGAAGGAACACAAAGCTGAACCTGATTGGAGCAGGTTCTTTTCCCTGCGGGCGTCAGAAGAAAGGTTCATTAGTTGAAATGAGATTAGGTGAAGAGCAACACAGATGAGCTTTGATTTTCAGGAGGTTCGCTCCCAAACTTCTCCTGTGAAAGAGAAAACTTTAAAAATGAAGAAAAAAAAAATCTGACTCTCTCTCTTAAATGGAAAGTTTGATGAAGGAAAAACGGCAAATAACAATAAAAAAATTGTTTTAAATGCAAAATTTGTCATATTTATGCCCAAAATGTCCAGAGGAGTTTTCAGGTTAGGGAAGAATCCTAATCATTTCAGAGTTCTGGGTCTGGCCTTCTTGTCCCAGCAAACCTCCAAAGGCCTTTTATTTGTATCTGAACCTCCTTGGTTGACTCTTTTCATGAAGAGGAGCAGCTCCGAGCTTGTCCTGGATGATGAAGATCCTTTCAGCTGCTTGGATCCAGGATCTCATTCTTTCAGTCCTGATCCAAACCTCATGACCGCAGGTGAGGGTTGGAACATTTTGGAGTAAATCCAGAGCTTTGCTTTTTAGCTCACCTCCTTTTTCACTATAGCAGACCAGAGCAACACCCTCATTTCTGACCCTGATCTGTTGGTCCATCTCCTGCTACATGCTGTCATCACTCAGAAACAACTCTCCTGACTGGAGAGAAGGGAGGATTCAACCTTTTTGGCAGCCAACTATCCCAGCGTGCGCTAAAGATCATGGCATGGTGTTACGTCCCATTTAGACATAACATATTTAGTGGACACTGGACACAAAAGAAGATTTAAAAAAAACTTTATTTATCTTTTTATAATCTTCTCCCGGCTGCTGGCGAGGTCTTCACGGGCAGCTCCCTCCTGGTCTGGAGCTCACCTTCTTCTGGCCCCGCGTCACACACAAAAAAAAGAAAGTGAGAAATTAAAGTGGACCCGGTGAGTTTGGCCAAAATTAAAATAACGATGCTTGAGCAGGGCCAACCCCTATGGGGCCGTCGAAGCCTCTCAAGCGGCAGTCTACCTGATCAAAACTTCCCTCTATAAAACAACAGAGACAAAAATGGGGTTACCAATCTCACCAGGCCATTAAAGTTCTCAAAATAATAAAGCAAAACAGTAACTCACCCACAATAGCTTGACCCTCCACGGTCAGCCACACAAACGTTGCTATAAATGTCAGAAAACACTCACACGAGCCACAACGGCTCAAACCCAAATCTCTTGGATGAACTAGAGGTTCCATGAGCACTCCAGATGCTCCAACACACAACTCTAATAAAAACTAGAGCCCTCACGAGCATGCACCTGCTCGTCCACAACTCCCCATGGAGCTTAATCCAAATGGCCAGGGTGGGCGGAGAGCACTCCTGAGCACACACAGCACAGCACAGCACAGCAGCTTCTCTCAGCAAACTCAGTTACTTTCTACAAACCTCTAGCCTGGCCCTCGCCTTCCTACGCAGCTCCGCTCAATTCTATTTTCCCTTCACTGCTCCGTCTGGGACTTCTCCCATAGAGAATGATTTCTCCGGTAGATTTTTGACCGGACCAATCAGAGAACCGAAGGCGGAGTTTTTGGCCCCTAACCCACGCCCCCACCTGTTCCAGCACGCAGCAGCGAGCATCCGCATGTTCTCATTCAAAGCGATGCAAAACTTCAATATATTCAAAACAGTGCAGCAAGGATCTTGTTGAGAGTTCGTAAATTTGAACATATTACGCCCATTCTCCATAACCTTCATTGGCTTCCTGTCGCCTACAGAATTCAGTACAAAACTGCTCTCATTACACATCAATGCTTACACGGAACTTCACCAGATTATCTGAAGGATATTCTTATTCCATACTCATCCACCCGCTCGCTGCGGTCACAGAACAGCAATCTCCTTCACATTCCGAGAACCAAATTAAGGACCATGGGAGACCGGGCTTTCAGTGTGGCTGCCCCCCGCCTGTGGAACTCTCTTCCTGACTGTCTAAGAGCCCCACAGTCTGTGGTTGACTTTAAGAGCGGCTTGAAGACCTTTCTTTTCGACCAAGCATACTCTACCTCCTCATGATTCTACTTTTGATCTTAGCTGATATTGTTATTGATTTTAATTGTTTTATTATTTGTTTTATTGACATTTAATTCTGTTGCTCCTTGTAGCACTTTGAGATTTTCATTAATGAAAAGTGCGTTATAAATTGAATTCATTATTATTATTATTATTATTAAAGCGATGCAGGACTGTTTTATATGTGACACAAATGTATTAAATTCCCCTTCTTAATCCCTTATCTGGAGTTTTCTTTTGTTTTTTTTTTGCCAAAAGTCAAGTGATCGCTCCCTCCTCCCTCCTCTCCCTCCGCTGAGTTGAATGAGGAAATGCCTCAGGTTGTCACTCACGAGAGAATTAAACTCGGGTTTTACGTTGCTGCCCGAGTCCCTGCAGATTTTCTGGTCTTCTGGTGTGCTGGACCAGAGCTCCATGGTTTTATTTTATTTTTTAGAACGTTTTATTAACATATAAACACAGAATATGCAGCGGCAGCGAGAGAAAATGCAGCAGGAGGCGGAGCTGATGTCAAGTTCACCAGAGCACGGGAAGCAGACCATATATGGCTCTGAGGGGGAGGGAGCAGAATGCTTTTCCCTGTTCAAAATTTTTCTAAGATCCAATGGTTTTGTTCCTCAGCAGAGGCCACGCCTCCAGCAAGAATCGGTTCTCTATAACAGAAAGTCCAGACCCTAGTACGAAGCGAAGTGAAGGACAAGAGTCTGGTTTTAACCAGGCTAACAAACCTCTGCTTCCTTCAACAAAACTCTGCGCTCTGTAGACCTCAGCCTAATGTTTTTATAGGCGTGATCCACAGGTGATCCACTAGAGCTGAGAAATCAAGCCTGATTAAAATCAGGCTGTTTAAAAGGGGTGTGTTCAACATTGAAAGAGCAGACTGCAGCCAACATAAACAAAACATAATGGGGTTTAATTATTCACCCCCTGGTGCATAACACATGGAGACACCAACTGAACCATATCAACAAAACCCAGACTGAGGATCCCAAACCAGCTCTCCTCCTCTCCACGACTGAGCCTTCAGATCCTGTCCTTGGACACCATAAATAATATCAGACACAAGGAACATCCCTGGCGGAGTCCAACCCGCACCAGGAACAGGCTCAGCTTTGTGTCCAAGGTGTGCACGCAGGTCTTAGTTTGGTTCTGCAGGGACCAGAAAGCCCTTAAAGGAGACTAGAACCTCGTAGTCCTACAGTAGATCAGAGAAAAACATTTTTGATGGCGGTGCCTCTCAGGTCGGAGCACTACCAGTTTAAGACCACAAATCCTGACCTGAGGGTTTACTGCTGATGTGCTTTTGAGCAGAAAATAATGTTCATTTTGATTTTTTTGTCATTTCTGATATTTTGGCTTTTCATGGCGCTCACTGGGCTGTCAATAGTTAACTTCTTAAATTGCAAAAATATTTGAATAAAGCTATTTTTCATTGCAGTCTCATTGTTTATGTGTTTCTTACCAAGTGATCAGTGTTTTGTGCTGCCAGTTTGTTCAAATCACGCCGCTCTGTTGTGCGCACTGAATGCAAATCCATCATTTAGGCCGTGCACATTCATTTGTTGCGCACCTTTAACATTGTGATGGACAGCAGCCTCGAATGCTTTCTGTCAGAGAAGAGTTCCTGTCCAGGTGTTCAAACCCAGCTCTAGAATTTATAGAAAATAAACTGAGTTCAAGTGGACGTCCTGAAAAAATAACCCCAACTATATTTTAGAGAAAAATTGTTGTACTTATATTTTTTAATGTTTTTTTGTTTGTTGTTATTGTTGTTCTTATAGTGATGTGACGGTGAGTACAAAAATACAAACAAAAACAAAGAAAAAGTGGTGAAAAGAAACAACACAGGCGTAGCCTACAACTGAAAATACAATTTCTTTTGATTCATTACACAATAGTCTGAAATATGGAATGTAATTTAAAAATAAATTTCATTCAACCTTTATTTATACTGGTAAGTTTTACTGAGTCCCGAGGACTCATTTCCAAGAGAGACTTGTTTAAAAAAAAACATAGATGAAGTACACACAACAATAAGCAGCCATGAAATGAATATACAGTAAAATGAAAAATAAATAAAAGTAGGGATATAAAACAAAATAAAATCAAGCTACATTATAAAAACAAGGTAAAATACTAAAACAGGAACATGTCTGCATTGATTTTTGCATTAAACTTATCAATTGTTTAAAATCCCTCAGAGAAGTCAAAGTCGACAACTTCAGATCTTTTTGTAAGATGTTCCAGGGAACAGGAGCGGAGTATAGGAGAAGGCGCTTTTGCCAAGTTCGGTCCAAACTGAGGGGACACTGCAGGTAATCATGTCTTGAGAGCGCACGCTGTAGCTGCACTGACGATGTGACATGTAGTAGGAGATACAGTATAAGCAGCAGACCAAGCAAGGAGTGACTTAAAAATGAAAATGTACCTGTGAGAGAGTCTGCATCAAGTTAATGATGTCCAGTTGACAGTGGGTACAAGGTGCAGTGATGGGTACGGTACAGCCAGTTATGAACCTTAGTGCACTGGGATAGACAGCGTCCAACATCTGCAAGGTGCTTGCAGGAGGTTCCATGTAAATAATGTCACTATAGCCAATGGCCGGAAGGATATTTACATTTACAAGACATTTCCCAGCATTCAGAGTTAGACTACAAAGTAGATCTATTTCTGAAAAAGAAACCCAATTTTAATTTCAATTTCTTTATCAAATTTTCAACATGAGGCTTAAACTAGAAATGTGCATCGACCAAGACTCCGTAATATTCGTAAGAATCAACAAACTCGATAGGAACGCCATTCGATAAAATAGAAGGAAGGACTGCTGGTACTGATTTCTGTTCAAAAGCAACATCCCTTTCATTTTATCAGCATTTTGCACCAGTTTGAGATGGAACAAATCAGACTGGATGATGTCAAATGCAGACTGTAAGAGCTGGAAAACCTTAGTAACTGATTTAGCTCAACAATACACAACTGTGTCATCGGCATTGAGACGTAAGGATGCATCAGGAATGATCTAACCTACATTACTTTTGTAGATTGTGAAAAGAGTTAGCCTGGCCCTCGCCTTCCTGCACAGCTCCGCTCAATTCTCATTTTAGCCTGGCCCTCGCCTTCCTGCACAGCTCCGCTCAATTCTCATTTCCCTTCCTTGTCTGAAGCGAAGTGAAGGACAGGGTTTGGTTTCAACCAGGCTAGAAAAGAGTGGGTCCTTCGACAGAGCCTTGTGGTACACTATTGTTGACAGGTACCATTATGTTGAACACATATCCTCCGATCTGCTAGATAATTAGAAAACCAAGCGATAGTGGGGTCTGAAGGCAGCAGAATACTGAAAATATATAAAGCAGAATTATTGTTTAACAACAAATATCGGACTTTTAAACTCAGACCTTATTATGTTCAATGATTATCTAAATAATTAGTATAATTTAGATGAGAATATAAAGATCTTTGTTCAGCAAAGGAGAATGGACCGGCAGCTAAAATGTAAAAGAGAGTAAATAAAACCCAAAACGTTGTGAATAATGTGTAAAGGATGCAGCGTGTGAGCTCAGCAAAGCTGCAGTTTTGGGGTTTAACAGTGAGAAATGTTCAGGTCTTTTAATTTGTGGTTCTGGACCTCCAGGGATTCAGCAGCCAGACTCAGATTGATGCTTTAAAAGTGCAGAAGTCAGGATTTTTTGGAGAATCGGTAAAGTGTTGACAGCTGCCTCCAGATTAGTACAAGGAGCTTTTGTCATGTATTTTTCTCAACTCCATTATTAGTTTGAAACCAATTTATTGTTAGATGTTTTGGTGTTTTAAAATGTTTCTAGCTTTAATAAAAACAAGAAAACGTGGATAAACTAAATTAAAGTACAGCTTTTTATTCATTTCTTCTGCTGCAATGAGCTACAAATTATATTTTTCCTGATTTATTGGCTTTTCCAGAGTACTTTTAAGTTACTGCAACATGGAAAACTAAAACAAAACTTGGAGTATCTGTGCCAAGAAGTACGGAGGATAGGATGCAAATGACACATTCGGCAGAAACTGTTCAATTCTTTATAAATATATACTGTATATATGTTTACACTGTTTAGACTAACAAAAGGTGCACTGAAGTCAGTCTTTATGCACGAGCCCAGTGGTTTTTAATAAATGTGGAGAACAGGTCAGAGTTAATCCAAACAGCAGCTTGTTATCCCTGATGTCTACATTTATCTTTGAGCTGTTATTAACTGCAGCCTCTGCCTAATGGCTCAGAGCAGATTGTATTTAAGTTTATAGACTGAGATCATTGAAGGCGGAGAGATGACAGAGCTTTGGACATTTTAGACAAACTTTAAAAATAACGTGATGTGAAATCTCAGTTTCCTGCTCAGACTGCGTGTTTTGGATGACTCTCAGCTATCACCACACCAGCTTTTAGCTTGGTATCTGTAAATCTGACTGAGATGTGTTAATTGGAGTTCTCTAACATCAGCCGACTGTGGCGGCCATCTTCTTCTTCTTCTTCTTTTGGCTTTTCCCTCTTCAGGGGTCACCACAGCGAGTCATCCTCCTCCACCTCACTCTGTCCTCTGCATCCTCTGTCCTCACTCCAACTACCTCCATGTCCCTCTAACTGCATCCATATATCTCCTCTTTGGCCTCCCTCTTTGTCTTTTTCCAGATGCATTTCTAACATCCTTCTACCAATATACCCACTGTCCCTCCTCTGGACATGTCCAAACCATCTCAGTCTGGCCTCCCTAACTTTATCTCCCAGTTGTTCAACATGTGCTGTACCTCTGATGATCTCATTCCTGATCTTATCCATCATTGTCACTCCTAAGGAGAACCTCAGCATCTTCATTTCTGCCACTTCCAGTTCTTTCTCCTGTCTTTTGTCAATGCCACTGTCTCCAGACCATACAACATAGCTGGTCTCACCACTGTCTTGTAAACTTTTCCTTTGACCTTTGCTGACACCTTTTTGTCACAAATCACTCCTGAAACTTTTCTCCATCCACTCCATCCTGCCTGGACTCTCTTCTTCACCTCTTTACCACATTCCCCATTTTCCTGGACAGTGGACCCCAAGTACTTGAAGTCCTGCACCTTTGTGACCTCTGCTCCTTGTAGCCTCACTGTTCCACTGGCCTCCCTCTCATTCACACACATGTACTCTGTCTTACTACGAGCGACTTTCATTCCTCTTCTTTCAAGTGCATACCCCTACCTCTCCAAGTTCTCTTCCACCTGTTTCCTGTTCTCACCACAAATCACAATGTCATCTGCAAACATCATACCCTATTTTCCGGACTATAGGTCACAGTTTTTTTTGCCTAATTTGCAGTGGTGGGCATATGAACGCTAGGTAGTGCTAAAGCGCTAATCCGCTTACAGTGGACATAAACTTTTTATCAGCATTTTTGTGAATTGACTAACTTTTATAATTCATAAGCGGATTTGTGCTATTTTTATTTAAAATGCAGTACCGCTAATAACTAATTATCTATCAGTAAAAACCAATAAACTTATTTACAAGCTCTTATGCTGCTTGTTTTACCTTTTTCCCCACCGTAAACAGCAGAGAGGAGGAAGGGTGTGAGGGGGAGGGGGGCAGAGCTGAGAACAGACTCGGATCTACCATGTAGGTAAATGCCTGGGGGTCCCATTTCAGCAGTGGCCCCGGCCCCGCCTCGCCCCGTGCAGTCACCTACATCACTAACATTGATCCTGCTTGTTAATGTACATTTAACATAAAAATAATTATAGTTACGATGAAAACGATCATTAAATACGCAATTAAAAAAACGGTCGATTTCTTTATCCCCCTACTAAAAATGGACTATTCCATCTTGACATCTTCCGGGTCACTCAGAGGTGAACTCGGGGGCTAATTCTGTGGCTACTGTTTGTGCTGGGTACTTGGATAAATCCGTAGAGAACCCCGCTGTTTCAAGCCAAATTAACGTGGCCGGATGATTTTATTGTGTGTTTTGTGTCGACCATTTGACGGTGAGTCGTTATTTTTATGTATTTTAGTTACTTTTCATTAAATCTGTTGACTACCTATAGACGCTAACTCTGTGTCTGCCTGTTGGTAGTGCTGGGTTACTAATGGATAAATCCGTAGAGAACCCCGCTGTTTCAAGCCAAATTAACGTGGCCGGATGATTTTATTGTGTGTTTTGTGTCGACCATTCGACGGCGAGTCGTTAGTTTCATGTATTTGGGTTACTTTTATGTATAAATGCGGTGGCGACACACCCGTGTATTTGAGATTTAAACGTGGTTTTAGGGATTAAAAGATCATTCTATTTTTTGTTAATTTCGTGGCCGAATAGAATATATGTACGTAAAGTATTAAATAAATCCTTTGATTTTTGTAATTTCATCCTTTTAGGATCATTTTTGTTACTTTTCAGTTGGCAGTGTAGTGCAAATATTGATAACGCTGCCGGCTATATATAAATATATATATATATATAATATAGAAATATATAAATAGCGGATTAGATTAGCTTCCCCTAATTTTCATAAGACATTTGTGCTTTTGAAATTGTGGACCTAAAAAAATTAATAAGCGTTTTAGAAATTGTGGAACTAATTTTTTAATTAGCGTTGCCCAGCTTTGCTAATTTGCATGCCCTGCAACCTATAGAGAGGTGCGACCTGTTTATGGATTTTTCCCCATATTTTTAGACCAATTTTTGGCTCAGATATGACCGTTATTCATTTTGGAAAAAAATGGTGCAGTACCACTTTTGTCCGCTAGGGTACACCAACCGTTCCCACCTCATATGTCCGTCCGAAAAAAGCCTCCACTGCTCGGACTGACTCTGTCACTGCCCGGCCTCCTGCTCTGGAGGTAACTACTGTTAGCTGTGTTGTTTATTAGCAAGATAAGTCAAGAACCACAGGACAGATTTTTATCAAACTTACAGAAAGTAATCACTGTATGGACATTTACAAGTGACTAGCTTTATGAGATGTTTGAGATTTAATAAAATAGATGTTTTATAGACGTAAACGTGTCGTGTTAGCTTTGGTTATTTTCCTGCTACTAATTGTCTAAATAGCTCATAAACCACACCACAGATTTTCTTGAAACCTACAGAAAGTAATTATTTGGTGTTCATTTACAAACTGTTAGCTGTTGGAGTTGTTTGAGATAAATTTTGATTTATTCATAATTTATTTTCACAGCGCACGCAATGTTTGGAAGACGTCAAAGCGAAACAATTTAAATCCATGGAGATTTGACCATTTCGTGAATTTATTAAAGACCGTGTAAAGTGAATTTCAATATTTTCTTCAATAAACATTATAAATGTCATAATTGTAATCTTGTAAATGAGTAAAAAGTCTCAAAATTGTAGCTCAATTAATTTTGGAGTTATAGATCAAACTTTGTTTAAAGATATGTCTGCTTCAGGATTTTTTAGGCGTGGTTTAAATGTGACCGCGTTTCGTCACGCGGTCTAAAGCCCCACCCCCTGCAGCTCCAGCCGTATAAATTAGTTCTTCGCATCGGTGGAGCCATTCACTCGCGAATCGCAGATAGCATCAGATAGCAATAGCATAGATATTTTGTTCATTGTTAGCTAGCTAATCAATTATGCCTCGTTCCTGCATCTTCCCTGGATGTCGCAATGGTCAGGGCACCCGCTTGGTGACTTTATTTTATTTACTTGATCTCTGCTGCTGTCAGCCACGGACACAGAGTGGACCTCACGTCCCCGCGCGCAGCCACTGACAAACAGAATGGACACACCGTCCCCCGCGCGCAGCCACTGACACACAGAGTGGACCTCACGTCCCCCGCGCACAGCCACTGACAAACAGAGTGGACACACCGTCCCCCGCACACAGCCACTGACAAACAGAGTGGACTCTGTGGACTCAGAACTCCTATTAGGCTGCCAGCCTTCGCGGACATCTTCAGGGGGCAGGACACGGGTGCAGTACTGCGCTGAAACCACGCCCACGCGCTGACACGCCCCCATCGTTTCAGACCAGGGCACAATTATGTTTTTTCATTATATTTGAGACTTAATTTTATAAGGAAAACAATGTTTTTAATCAGTCAGATTTATATGGGTGATTAATAACACATATTTATGCCGTGTGACAAACTCAAAACACACATTTAATTTCACTTTACACGGTCTTTAAGGAACCGTTAAGCTCAGGAACCCTTGTGCTATAATGTCAGCTATAATTTTCAGCAAACAAATAAATTTTTTTTATCGTGTTAATCTTGTAAAGTCCTTCCGTGCTCGCTCGCTTCTGTGGCCGCCATTTTCAGCAAGGCAAATGAGACGCTGACGCGTCGCGTAGCGGTGACGCATAATAGATGCGACTTAAATAAAGGTGCAATCTGTTTATGGATTTTTCCAAATTTTTGCCAATAATTGGACAAAGCAACCTATAGAAAGGTGCGAGCTATCAGGTGGAAAGTACGGTGGTCCATGGGGATTCCTGCCTGACCTCATCTGTTAGTCGGTTCATCACCAGAGCAAACAAGAAGGGGCTCAGAGCAGATCCTTGATGCACTCCCATCTCCACCTTGAAGCTGTCTGTCACTCCTAGAGCACATCTCACCACTGTCCTGCTGTCCTCATACATGTCCTGTACCAGTCTAACATACTTCTCTGCCACTCCAGATTTCCTCATGCAGTACCACACCTCCTCTCTTGGCACCCTGTCATATGCTTTTTCTAAATCCACAAATGGATTGGATGGAGAAAAGTTTCAGGAGTGATTTGTGACAAAAAGTTGTCAGCAAAGGTCAAAGGAAAAGTTTACAAGACAGTGGTGAGACCAGCTATGTTGTATGGTCTGGAGACAGTGTCATTGACAAAAAGACAGGAGAAAGAACTGGAAGAGGCAGAAATGAAGATGCTGAGGTTCTCCTTAGGAGTGACAAGGATGGACAAGATCAGTAATGATATAATCAGAGGTATAGCACATGGTAAATGGTAAATGGAGCTTATTTATATAGCGCTTTCCAGCCCCCTATGAGGGGCCCCAAAGTGCTTTACAATACCAACCATCCACCCATTCATCCACACATTCATACACCGGTAGCGGCAGACTGCCATGCAAGGCGCCATCTTGTCCTACCGGGAGCAACTCGGGGTTAAGTGTCTTGCCCAGGGACACAACGACACATAGTGTGGGAACCGGGATTCGAACCTCCAACCTTCCGATCGGGGGACGACTGCCATTACCACTACGCCACGGCCGTATCTATCTCAAATTTAGGAAAAGTTCAGGCAATTATAGGACTTGCCATCCCTTGAAAGAATGCATATCTACTATCACTTTCATGGAAAGGTTTCAGACGAAGATCATCATATGATGACAAATAACATTCAATCTATCTATCTATCTATCTATCTATCTATCTATCTATCTATCTATCTATCTATCTATCTATCTATCTATCTATCTATCTATCTATCTATCTATCTATCTATCTATCTATCTATCTATCTATCTATCTATCTATCTATCTATCTATCTATCTATCTATCTATCTATCTATCTATCTATCTATCTATCTATCTATCTATCTATCTATCTATCTATCTATCTATCTATCTATCTATCTATCTATCTATCTATCTATCTATCTATCTATCTATCTATCTATCTATCTATCTATCTATCTATCTATCTATCTATCTATCTATCTATCTATCTATCTATCTATCTATCTATCTATCTATCTATCTATCTATCTATCTATCTATCTATCTATCTATCTATCTATCTATCTATCTATCTATCTATCTACAGTATTCGACTCCTCCAACCCAGATGATCTTGTCACATTATACAACAATAGCCTCACCAACATCCTTAACTCTGTTGCTCTTTTGAAAACCCGGACTGTATCCTTCTCCAACTCTTCACCCTGGTTCACTCCGTTCTCTGAGAACCAAAGGTCGGTGGCTAGAGAGTCTCTATAAAAAAATCCGGTCTCACAATTCACAAGGAACTTTATGCAAACCACCTCATCCATTACAAGAACAGTATTTCTCAAGCCAAATCCAGCTACTTCTCAGACATCATCAGTTCCAATGTTGGTAATTCAAAGACATTGTTCTCTCTCCTTCACCGTTCTGTCTCATCTCCTAACTCTCTACCCTCTCACATGGTTTCCACAGAATTTTGCAACTCCCTGATGTCATATTTCAATGAAAAGATTATTTCAATTCATAAACACCTTGGACCAAATACTGCCCCCAGCATCCTTGTTGAACTCCCCCCTCCCTCCCTCCCTTTCTCTGTCTTCTCCCTCCCCTCTGCTGATGACATTGCTGACATTATCAGCAAGTCCAAGTCCTCATCCTGTCAACTTGACCCATTTCCCACAGTTCTTGTTAAATCCTGTCTCCCGTCTCTGCTCCCTATCATCACTAATATCATCCACTCCTCCCTAACCTCTGGCATTGTTCCCACAGCCTTCAAATCTGCTGCCATCACCCCCATCATCAAGAAACCAGGTCTTGACTTCACCAACTTCAGTAATCTTCGTCCGATCTCCAATCTGCCCTTCATCTCCAAGATTCTTGAAAAAACTGTTGCTAGTCAACTTCACTCACACCTGTCCAACAACAACATTTATGAAGAGTTTCAATCTGAATTTCGCCCCCACCATAGCACCGAAACAGCTCTAGTAAAAATTACTAACAACCTTCTTCTTGTTGCTGACTCTGGTCTTCTGTCCATCCTCATTCTGAAATGAACCATCGGAATGTCCTTCTTCTTCCGGCACTCGGCAAGGCAGGTCGCATATCTTTCTGCTCTTCCCTCCCCTAAGTTTTTCCTACTCCCTGCTTGCTTTTCGTCTCGTCTGCGACCCTTCAGCGCTCACTCGAACCAATATGGAATTAATAAATTGGGCTGTTTCTTCAATGGATAAGATTTTTTCCACGAAGCGGACCGTGCCAGGAGAAGCTGTCTGTCCCTCCGACACACACGCGGCTGGATACGTGCTGGACTCGTGGGGTCAGTGGCAGCCCATGTGTCTGACCGTCTTAAGTGTCGAAGACGTGGAGGATTTGTGGATTATTGGATTATTGGTAGCAACTGCTCTGTTTTTTGGCGTAAGCGGAGTTGTTTGTTACTGGAAACTGAGGGAGGCTTCGGCAGCTATCAGCGCGCTGTCGGCACTACCTGATCAGCAAAATTCTCTGAACCGGGCCGTGAGCTCCTCATCCCAGCTGTTGTATGAGCTCAATCGCTCGCTTGGAGCGGTGGTGGAGCACCGCGGACCTGCTGTGCGTTTTGGGACTTGTTTACAGCCACCCCGGATCAATCAAGGGACAGATGGGAGTTCATAGAGCGGAGCGGAGCGGAACCACATATTTGGATTTTTTTCGGCCATGAAACAGCACCACAGACTTGATGACGGCAGTGGAAAAGAACACTGTGGTCTATTGGATAACAAACAAGAATATTATCTGGCTTCTGTACATGTCCTTGAAAAGAAGGCAGTCGGAAGCCATTCTCCTGGGAGTGTGGAACTGAAGAGACCTGCTGCCCCCCCCCCCCCCCCCCCAGAGATTTCTGTGAAGCCTCAGATAACGCCCAGCTGCACATCTGCTGAACTCTGTGTTTGTCTGAAATTACTCACAGACTCTATCTCCTTGCCTGCCGTCTCTCAATTTGTTATTGTAACTAAATGTGCTTTTTGATATGGTTTTTACTGGATCACGCGGTGTCTTGAAGACAAAATGTGATTCATCTTTTTTAATATCAATGCTGTAAAACCCCGTGTCTTTGCCTGTTTTCCTGCTTTTGACCTTCATCTGGGGACAGATGAGAGCGGCCGCGCTATAAGCATATCATGTGTTGATAAACATATCATGTGTTGATAAACATGTCATGTGCTTTGTTGAGCTGCAGCTTTTTGCACTCATTCTCTCTCCTGGATGACTGTAACTACATACTCACGTTGTATTGGTGAAAATTGATGCAATGTTAATAAACCTTCTTGTATCTTGTATCTTGTATCTTGTAATAAGGTCAGCCCATGAGTCCCACTTTAAGTGACAGTCCAGAACCACGCCCAGGTACTTGTAGCACGAGACAGTTTCAATCTTCTCTCCATCAATGGTTGTTGGAGAGAATGACTGAAGCTTCCTGAAGTCAATAGTCATCTCTTTTGTTTTGTCCGTGTTCAGAACCAGTTTTGATTGTTTGCACCAATTAACGAAGAAGTCCAGAACTGGTCCGTGCTCTTCTTCCTTGTCGTTTTTTGTTCTACCTTTGCTGAAGGGAGGTGACCCTACCTCACTGAACAACTATCGATCAATCTCTAAACTGTATTTTAGCCAGGGTTCTAGAAAAACTGATAAACTCTCAAAGCAAAAAAGTATTTGGACTCATTTAACAATCTTACCTCTCAATCAATCTTGTTTCAAAAAACAACACAGCACAACGACTGCTTCTCTGAAGGTTTTTAATGACATTGTTGAAGCACTGGATGTTAAGGATTATTGTGATGCACTTTACTTAGACCTGTCTAAAGCTTTTGACACTGTGGATCATAACATTTTGTGTCATATGCTCTCAGAAATTGGTTTTTCAGATCACACTATTGGTTGTTCTCTAATTATCTTTCCGATCGGAGGCAATGTGTTCAACATGATATTTTCTCCAGTGATTTAACAGTCAACAAAGGTGTACCCACAAGGTTCAGTCTTAGGACCAACCCGCTTTACAATACACATAGGTTATGCAGGTCAGAGCATCCCTGATGCATCCTGATCCTTTCTATGCTGATGACACAGTTGTTTATTGTTGAGCTAAAACAGTTGCTAAGGCTAAGCACATTGATAGCAGTTTATCTGTCTTAACTGTGCTCTATAAATAAAGATGACTTGACTTCCAGCTTTTGCAATCAACTTTTGACATCATTCAGTCATATTTGTTCCATCTCAAACTTATCCTAAACACCAACAAAGCCAAAGGGATTCATTTTTTTCAAACAGGAAGTTGGTCCCAGCAGTTCGTTCTCTGTTTTTCCTGTGGGATTCCTGGGTTTTGCCTGACACTCACTCTTCCTTTCACAAGGGACGAGATGGTGTAGAGGCAGGGCAGCCGGGTCAGGACCGGAAGGTCCCGGGTTTGATCCCCAGTCACTGCATACCTCGTTGTGTCCCTGGGCAAGACACTTAACCCTGAGTTGCTCCCGGTAGGACTGGCAGGGCCTTGCATGGCAGGCTACCGGTGTATGAATGGGTGGATGGCTGGTACTGTGAAGCGCTTTGGGGCCCCTCATAGGGGGCTGGAAAGCGCTATATAAGTAAGCTCCATTTACCATTTCACAGCTAATTAACGTCAACTCACTCCACCTGCTGCTTCTCTAAGGAGGACTGCCTGATGGTGTATTTAAGCTCTTGCCAGTCACCTCTTCAGTGCTGGGACATCATCTACCAAATGGAAATTCAAGTACAACCAACTAACCTTTTGTTGCAACTGGTTCTTACCAACTTTGATTCCTCCAGGACCTTCCATGGCCTGCCTCTTCAAGTCCTCCTTAGGACCTCATCTCTCCACTGCGCTCCACCTGTGGATCAACTAGGGCTGGACGACATGGCCCAAATTTTTATCACAATATATTTCTTAATTTCGGTCGATATCGATATAATTCGATATCGATATAAACAACATAAAAGCCTAAAAAATGATTAACTATACAAATAATTTAATGTTCACCTTTTATTTGATGTGAAATAAGGGCATGGATGAATCAGTACTTTCTTCAATTAAACTGCTCCAAGACTGAGGCCATACTGATTGGCACCCCTCACCAGGTACAGACATCTACTATAACAACAATTTCCTTTTCTGGACAAGACATCCCCCTCTCCACCTCTGTTACAAATCTTGGAATAAAAATGGACTCTCATCTTACATTTGAAAATCACATTAAGCTTCTGTTTAAAACTTGCTTCTTCCATCTTCGAAACATCTCCAGACTTCGCCCATCCCTAACTTTTTCCGATGCTGAGAAGCTCGTCCATGCTTTTGTCTCCTCCAGGCTCGACTACTGCAACTCCCTGTTTATTGGAATCCCTGGTAAATACCTTCAGAAGCTTCAATATATTCAAAACAGTGCAGCAAGGATTTTGTTGAGAGTTCGTAAATTTGAACATATTACACCCATTCTCCATAACCTTCATTGGCTTCCTGTCGCCTACAGAATTCAGTACAAAACTGCTCTCATTACACATCAATGCTTACACGGAACTTCACCAGATTATCTAAAGGACATTCTTGCACCATACTCATCCACCCGGTCTCTACGGTCACAGAACAGTCATCTACTTCACATTTCGAGAACCAAATTAAGGACAATGGGAGACCGGGCTTTCAGTGTGGCTGCCCCCCGTCTGTGGAACTCTCTTCCTGACTGCCTAAGAGCTCCACAGTCACTGGTTGACTTTAAGAGCAGCTTGAAGACCTTTTTAACCAAGCATACTCTGCCTCCTCATGATTCTATCTTTGATCTTAGTTGATACTGTTATTGATTTTACTTGTTTTATTACTTGTTTTATTGACATTTAATTCTGTTGCACTTTGTAGCACTTTGAGATTTTCATTAATGAAAAGTGCGTTATAAATTGAATTCATTATTATTATTATTTGTATTTAGCCTCCAAAAAAATGGAAATCCCCATCAAATAAACATAAAATTCTCAACCCCAGTAATTCTCAGTTGGGTCATCTGGACAGTTTTTTTTTATAGAAACGTTTCACCCTCCATCCGGAGGGCATCATCAGTCAGAGGAGTTCAATAAACTGTTTCCCCACCAAGCAGTAAACACCTTAAGTGGACCAACCAGTTTGCTGGAGCCAAGATAGTTTCTGGGGGCCGTCCTGTCCCTCGTCTACTCCTCCCAGGCAAGCAGCCATAACCAAAGTGGTTCAAGGCAAGAAAGTTCATGCTCAATCATCCAGGTACCAAATCCAATAATTCTCAGACAGGTCATCTAGACAGTTTCTTTTTTATAGAAATGTTTCACCCTCCATCCAGTTTCTATAAAAAAGAAACTGTCCAGATGACCTGACTGAGAACTATTGGATTTGGTACCTGGATTATTGAGCATGAACTTTATTGCCATAAAATTCTCAACTGGGACGGCTGTGGTGTAGTGGTAATGGCAGTCGTCCCCCAATCGGAAGGTTGGCGGTTCGAATCCCGGTTTCCCACACATGTGTTGTTGTGTCCCTGGGCAATACACTTAACCCCAAGTTGCTCCCAGTAGGACTGGCTGGCGCCTTGCATGGCAGTGTATGAATGGGTGGATGGCTGGTGCTGTAAAGCGCTTTGGGGTCCCTCACAGGGGGCTGGAAAGCGCTATATAAGTAAGCTCCATTTGCCATTTACCATTTAATTGTGTCAATATTAATAGTTTTAACTTAAACGACAACTTTAAAATTTACAGCATTGAAATTCATAGTTAATTAAATAAAACTTTTGGGTGTTGCTATTGACGAGAAGCTGACATGGAAATCTCATGTAAATTACTTAAGAATAAACATAAAAAAATGAATTACATTACTGTATAAAGTAAAAGAGTTTTTGAATGACAAAGTGTTGAATACATTGTATAATGTAATGATTGTTCCATATTTAATCTATTGTATTGAAGTTTGGAGAAAAGCATGCAAAACTATTACAAACCCTATTTTTATTTTACAAAAAAGAGCTATAAGAATTATTAGTATGTGCCTATGGTCACCCAACAAATATATTATTTCAACAATTGAAATTAT
>JBBPBX010002685.1:58087-77718 GCA_038048925.1 Garcialebias charrua
ATAGTTTATAGATACATTATTAATTCCTCTATAAACAACAATAAAGTTCATGCTCAATCATCCAGATATCAACAATTCTCAGTCGTGTGTGGGAGGAGTTCGGAGAGGCCATGGAGAATGACTTCCGTACGGCTTCGAGGCGATTCTGGTCCACCATCCGGCATCTCAGGGGGGAAAGCGGTACGCGACCAACACCATTTATAGTGGGGATGGCGTGCTGTTGACCTCAACTCGGGATGTTGTGAGTCGGTGGGCGGAGTACTTCGAAGACCTCAATCCTACTGGCACGTCTTCCACTGAGGAAGCGGAGCCTGGGGACTTTGGGTCGGGCTCTCCAATCTCTGGTGCTGAGGTCACCGAGGTGGTTAAAAAGCTCCGCGGTGGCAGGGCTCCGGGGGTGGATGAGATTCGCCCTGAGTTCCTTAGGGCTCTGGATGTTGTGGGGTTGTGTTGGCTTACGCGACTCTGCAATATCGCGTGGACATCGGGGGCAGTTCCCTTGGATTGGCAGACTGGGGTGGTGGTTCCCCTATTCAAAAAGGGGGACCGTAGGGTGTGTTCCAACTATAGGGGGATCACACTCTTAAGCCTCCCTGGTAAGGTCTATTCAGGGGTTCTGGAGAGGAGGGTCCGTCGGATAGTCGAACCTCGGATTCAGGAGGAGCAGTGTGGTTTTCGTGCTGGTCGTGGAACACTGGACCAGCTCTACACCCTCAGCAGGGTCCTGGAGGGTACGTGGGAGTTTGCCCAACCAGTTTACATGTGCTTTGTGGACTTGGAGAAGGCATTCGACCGCGTCCCTCGGGGGGTTCTGTGGGGGGTACTCCGGGAGTATGGGGTACCAGGCCCTTTGATATGGGCTGTTAGGTCCCTGTACGACCGGTGTCAGAGCTTGGTCCGCATTGCCGGCAGTAAGTCAGGCTCGTTTCCAGTGAGAGTTGGACTCCGCCAAGGTTGCCCTTTGTCACCGATTCTGTTCATAACTTTTATGGACAGAATTTCTAGGCACAGCCAAGGTGTTGAGAGGATCCGTTTTGGTGGCCTTAGAATCGCTTCTCTGTTTTTTGCAGATGATGTGGTCCTATTGGCTTCATCAGATCGTGATCTACAGCTTTCACTGGAGCGGTTTGCAGCTGAATGTGATGCGGCCGGGATGAGGATCAGTTCCTCCAAATCCGAGGCCATGGTCTTGAGCCGGAAAAGGGTAGCATGCCCTCTCCAGGTCGGGGAGGAGGTCCTGCCCCAAGTGGAGGAGTTTAAGTATCTCGGGGTCTTGTTCACGAATGAGGGAAAACTGGAGCGTGAGATCGATAGGCGGATAGGTGCAGCATCCGCAGTGAAGCGGGCGCTGTACCGGTCTGTCGTGGTGAAGAGAGAGCTGAGTCGAAAGGCAAAGCTCTCAATTTACCGATCGATCTACGTTCCCACCCTCATCTATGGTCATGAGCTTTGGGTTGTGACCGAAAGAACGAGATCTCGGATACAAGCGGCTGAAATGAGTTTTCTCCGCAGGGTGTCTGGACTCTCCCTTAGAGATAGGGTGAGAAGCTCAGTCATCCGGGAGGGACTCAGAGTAGAGCCGCTGCTTCTCCACATCGAGAGGAGCCAGTTGAGGTGGCTCGGGCATCTGGTTAGGATGCCTCCTGGACGCCTCCCTGGTGAGGTGTTCCGGGCATGTCCCACCGGGAGGAGACCCAGAGGAAGACCCAGGACACGCTGGAGGGACTATGTTTCTCGGCTGGCCTGGGAACGCCTTGGGATTCCCCAGAGGAGCTGCTCCAAGTGGCTGGGGAGAGGGAAGTCTGGGCCTCCCTACTTAGGTTGCTACCCCCGCGACCCGACCCCGGATAAGCGGAAGACAATGGATGGATGGATGGTTACGGGGTGGCTGAAGGATCATTTACGGGGCCCACGGCCACCATTGCCCCCCACCAATTATACCTGGCGAAGGATAAATGGTGGATCCACTGTCCAGGACAGGTCACTCTGTGCAGCCTTGTAAAAGATAATGAAATTTCTCTGTTCTCCTGCCCACTTGAATATTTTTCACAAACAACATTTAGGTTTACTTCACTGTCTGTTCAGGTCCTGCCCAGAAAAAGAGAACTAAAGACTTTCACTGTTCAGATTTCTCAGCGACAGGGACTTTGACGTGCTGCTTGTTTAATATTAAAAGCAAATTGTTTTGCAAGACAAGTCCATTTAATTACTGATGTGAATTAATGTAGAACTGAGCATTTTTAATTTTTTTTAATTTTTTTTTAATTAAATTTATTCATTTTAAAATATAACACAAAATAACAATCACAAATGTTAGTATACAATATTTAGAAATAAAATGAAGCGTGGCAGAATGAAGAACAAATCTTATTGTATCTGCCCCCTTTTACTATCCTTCAACTCAAACAAAAAAATCATCAACAATTAACATAGTAAAAATAACTCATAATCGTAATCATCAATTTACAAACTAACACACACGAAAGAATTTATACATATCCCTGTAATAATTTTGTTTTGATTAATTTCTTAAATCTAAACAATGAAGAAGCATTCTTAATCACTACTGCTCCCCGGCGCGCTTTCTATAGCTGCCCGCTGCCACCTGGTGGTGATTGGGTTAAATGCAGAGTCAAATTTCGTCTTGTGTAGAAACATGCATACTGTAGATGACAAAAATATGACATTATTATTATTATTATTATTAATTTCAGTATCCAAAACATTCCACAAACCAATTCCCTGAATAGAGGTTGACTGACCCCTCGAACTGGATGTTGTGGGGTTGTATGTATTTTAAACAATACTTGGTTCTGCTGCTGATGGACACGAGTGTGACAGTTTCTATTTTATTTTAAAGGGCTTAATTTCTTATGCAGAGCATCTCCTGGTGTGATTTACCCCTCATGCCCAGGAGTCGCTTAGTGTACGGTAAAACTCAATGATACGCTCCACTGTTAGGAAAACCTGAAACTTGAAGTCTTTTCCAAATGTCGTCATAAAAGTTAGGATCAGAGGAATATATTGAAATTATGTGGGTGGCTACAAGAACAGAGGCTCTGCCAAACGGAACCCTTTCCAAATCAGAAATCTGCATCAAAGTCTCAAACACTGCAGATGTCAAAAACATTGTACTGTACTGTATTCATCATGGAACACTAGCCACTATAGTACTTAGCTGCATTTTTTAGAGTGGTGAACCTCTGCCCATCTTTACTTCTAAGACGTTCAGCCTCTCTGAACCTGTTCACAATGAATAACTAGTTGCTCCTCTACTGTTACAACCGTCTGTTGCCCCACTTTCAACTATTAAATGTGCTGCTGTCATAAAAGTCATAATTATGTTGTGTTCCCCCCATTAAGAAAACAGTTTTAATTAAAAACTTTGTTAAAGATGTAATTCACCTTCATCCAGCTCTTTCAGGAGACGTTCAGACTGCAGTATGAACAGATTTGTTTGCAGCAGATATGACCACTTCAGAACCGTAGTCTCCGGGTCAAACCTCGTTTGTTCAAGCAACAAGAATTCAAAAAGAGCGTGGAGTCCTTTGACTGTTAATGGGATTAGCAGCTTTTGATAGAGCCATGAATAATTTCAGGCACTTCCTGACAGAAGCAGGAAGGCCCAGCCATATAATTACATGTGATTGTGTTTGCGTGTCCCTCCCACGGTCCTCTGATTTTGGATGCTTCTGGGGAACCTCTTCCTAATCCACAAGTTGATGTTCAAAGCCCTCTTCCTTTTCCAGCGGAGGGATGAATCAGACATCCGGTGTGTTCATCTGGAGGAGAGAGATAAGTGTGGAGTGGATCCCTGCTCTGTCAGGGGATGCACATTAACCATGCCTCCGAGGGAGTGCCCGGTGTGGGGGGAAGGAGGCGCCTGTCTGCAACGAGCGCACAGCTTTCACTCACTTCAGAAGCTGTGAAAATGCCCCGCTCCCTCCTCACACCTTTAGCCCAGTGCTGGTAAACTTGAACTGAAGACACGTCCTACAGGGACTCCTGAAGTCTCCAGGCCTGGCAGGTCTCAGAGGAATGCATATCACACGCCAGTTTTAGGTCCTGTTTACACGAGAACCACCTCTGCAAACATCAGTGTTTGTTCCAATGATTACTGGGGCGAATAAACAACAACAAACAAAGAGCATGTTTACATGGAAACGCTGTAGTTTCCAAGCCAGGCAGGGTTGCCAGATAAGAAATGAACTATTTTACGTCATTTTCAAACTGTCACTTGTGCTGAGGGTGTTGTGTTTGGTGAACGTGCACAGGAATGAGGGGTAAAACGACAGTTCTATTTAATCCCTACTGACCGCCAAAGGGCGATGCTGAAAGCACGGAATGTTCCCTTCGCGCATGCGCTGCTCGAGTAGTAATACCACCGGAGTCACAGGTGTGACACAGATGACCAAGAGGAGGCTATATAGACTGATGTCATCCGTGGCTCTGCTCCTTTTTTCTTCTCATGCGCAGTTCAATTCAGGGCTTCAGCCCTTTGAACCTTTTCACCGTCGTTGGAGGCCTGACTGCCCATTGGCTGGAATAGCGTGTTTGCCCTCCTAAGGGCTGCAACGGTTTAGCCTTCATTCAATATATTTTTGCTGCTCGTTGGGGACTACGGCGGCTTTTGCCCCTCTCCCAACTTGCAGTGTCTAACTACTGTGTGTGAGATTCAACACTGGTGAATAGTCTTTTACTTCTATTTTGCCTTGGTTAGCTACCGTCCACTCTGTTGGAGGCTTCCAACCACATGGTCAGTTTGAATCGGGCTCAGAAGTTTAATTACGTAGCCTGCTGCTGAGTCTTTTTTTATTTTTATCGGTGAAGGCTAGCATTACGCACCCTCTCCCAAATCATTTTCACCAACCCCGTAAATAGTTGTACTGACCATACCGGATCGGTCGAGGCCCGGGTTAACAACGTCCGCCACCGGTGCTGTTGACAAACAGGGTGCCGGCGGAAATTGTACTACTGTTAGTCGAAGACCACAAGGAGGGAAACGTGTCAGGAGACAGAGGGAGAGGAGGAAAGTGAAGAATGTAGGACTGAGGGTTGCAACTCTAAATGTGGGGACAATGACAGGCAAAGGTAGAGAGCTGGCTGACATGATGCAGAGAAGAAAGGTAGATGTTTTATGTGTCCAAGAGACCAAGTGGAAGGGCAGCAAGGCTCGCAGTATTGGAGCAGGGTTCAAACTGTTTTACCATGGTGTGGATAGAAAGAGAAATGGAGTAGGGGTGGTCCTGAAGGAGGAGTTGGCAAAGAATGTAGTAGAGGTGAAGAGAGTGTCAGATAGGGTGATGTATCTGAAGGTAGAAGTAGAAGGTCTGATGCTAAACATAGTCAGTGGTTATGCTCCACAGGTTGGATGTGATGCGGAGGAGAAAGATAAATTTTGGAAAGATTTGGATGAAGTGATAGAGAGTATTCCCAGGGAGGAAAGAGTGGTGATTGGAGCAGACCTGAATGGACATGTTGGTGAAGGAAACAGAGGGGATGAGGAAGTGATGGGTAGGTTTGGTGTCAAGGAAAGAAACCAGGAAGGACAGATGGTGGTGGATTTTGCCAAGAGAATGGAAATGGCTATAGTCAATACCTATTTCCAAAAGAGGGAGGAACATAGAGTGACCTATAAAAGTGGAGGAAGGAGTACACAGGTCGACTACATTCTGTGTAGAAGAGGAAACCTGAGGGAGATTGGAGACTGTAAGGTTGTAGCAGGGGAGAGCGTGGCCAGACAGCATCGGATGGTTGTGTGTAGAATGACTGTTGTTGCGAAGAAGAGAAAAAGAGTAAAATCAGAGAAGAAGACCAAATGGTGGAAGCTAAAGAAGGAAGAATGTTGTGAGAAATTCAGAGACGAGCTGTTAAAGGCTCTGGGTGGTAAGAAAGAGCTTCCAAGTGACTGGGCTACTACAGCAACAGTAATTAGAGAGACAGGTAGGAAGGTACTTGGTGTGTCATCTGGACAGAGAATGGATGATAAGGAAACCTGGTGGTGGAATAGTGAAGTGCAGGACGCCATTCAAAGAAAGAGATTAGCCAAGAAGAAATATGACAGTGAGAGGACTGAAGAGAGGAGACAGGAATATAAGGAGATGGGTAGAGCAAAGAAGGAAGTAGCTAAGGCAAAGCAGAGGGCGTACAATGAGTTGTATGGGAGACTGGACACTAAAGAGGGCGAGAAGGACTTGTACCGATTGGCAAGACAGAGGGATCAGGCTGGAAAGGATGTGCAGCAGGTTAGGCTTATTAAAGATGGGAATGGGAATGTTCTAACAAGTGAGGAGAGTGTGATGGGAAGATGGAAGGATTACTTTGAGGAGCTAATGAATGAAGAGAATGAAAGAGAAAGAAGAGTGGAGGTCATAGAAACTGTGGACCAGGAAGTGGGAAAGATTAGTGAGGGTGAAGTCCGGAAAGCTCTGAAAAGAATGAAGAAGGGGAAGGCAGTAGGACCTGATGACATACCAGTGGAGGTTTGGAAATGTCTTGGAGAGATGGCAGTGAGGTTTTTGACTCAAATATTTAATGGAATATTTGAGGGTGAGAAAATGCCTGAAGAATGGAGAAGAAGTGTGCTGGTTCCCATTTTTAAGAACAAGGGTGATGTACAGAGTTGTAGCAACTACAGGGGAATTAAGTTGATGAGTCACACAATGAAGATCTGGGAGAGAATTGTGGAAGGAAGGCTTAGACAAGAGGTGACTATCTGTGAGCAGCAGTATGGTTTCATGCCAAGAAAGAGCACCACAGATGCCATCTTTGCTTTGAGGATGTTGATAGAGAAGTACAGAGAGGGTCAGAAAGAACTCCATTGTGTGTTTGTGGATTTAGAAAAAGCATATGACAGGGTGCCAAGAGAGGAGGTGTGGTATTGCATGAGGAAATCTGGAGTGGCAGAAAAGTATGTTAGACTGGTACAGGACATGTATGAAGACAGCAGGACAGTGGTGAGATGTGCTGTAGGAGTGACAGATAGCTTCAAGGTGGAGGTGGGATTGCATCAAGGATCGGCTCTGAGCCCCTTCTTGTTTGCTCTGGTGATGGACCGACTAACAGATGAGGTCAGGCAGGAATCCCCATGGACTATGATGTTTGCAGATGACATTGTGATATGTGGTGAGAACAGGGAACAGGTGGAAGAGAACTTGGAGAGGTGGAGGTATTCACTTGAAAGAAGAGGAATGAAAGTCAGCCGTAGTAAGACAGAGTACATGTGTGTGAATGAGAGGGAGGCCAGTGGAACAGTGAGGCTACAAGGAGCAGAGGTCACAAAGGTGCAGAACTTCAAGTACTTGGGGTCCACTGTCCAGGAAAATGGGGAATGTGGTAAAGAGGTGAAGAAGAGAGTCCAGGCAGGATGGAGTGGATGGAGAAAAGTTTCAGGAGTGATTTGTGACAAAAAGGTGTCAGCAAAGGTCAAAGGAAAAGTTTACAAGACAGTGGTGAGACCAGCTATGTTGTATGGTCTGGAGACAGTGTCATTGACAAAAAGACAGGAGAAAGAACTGGAAGTAGCAGAAATGAAGATGCTGAGGTTCTCCTTAGGAGTGACAAGGATGGATAAGATCAGGAATGAGATCATCAGAGGTACAGCACATGTTGAACAACTGGGAGATAAAGTTAGGGAGGCCAGACTGAGATGGTTTGGACATGTCCAGAGGAGGGACAGTGGGTATATTGGTAGAAGGATGTTAGAAATGCAGCTGCCAGGAAAAAGACACAGAGGAAGGCCAAAGAGGAGATATATGGATGCAGTTAGAGAGGACATGAAGGTAGTTGGAGTGAGGACAGAGGATGCAGAGGACAGAGTGAGGTGGAGGAGGATGACTCGCTGTGGCGACCCCTGAAAAGGGAAAAGCCGAAAGAAGAAGAAGAAGAGGAAGAAGAAGTAAATGGTTGGACTGAGCTAGCATTACTAGCCTCTCTGAGTTTTGGCCTTGTTTTCCAAAGGTAGGCACTAGACCGCCAGGGAGCGCTAAAGCGCTAATCCGCTGATAGCGGACCTAAACAATTTGTTAGCGCTATAGCGGATTGACTAACTTTTATAATTCATAAGCGGATTTGCACTATTTTTATTTAAAATGCAGTACCGCTAATAACTAATTATCTATCAGTAAAAACGAAAAAACTTATTTACGGGCTCTTAAATCAACCGGACGACTGCTCACAGACCATATCCTGTCAGCGCCGGATGTGGTCCGTGAAAAAAAGCGGTCCCCGCCCTAAGGGGGGCTAGAGAGAGCGCTCTCTCTATAGCAGTTAGCAGCCAGTGTGTTACTCTGCAGCCTTATTGCTTGTTTTCGAAGAGTCAGACGAAGAGTTTTTAACATGGAGGGTGAACTTATGGATGTTTCTCAGCGGCCTACGCGACGCGTCAGCGCCTCATTTGCCCTGTTCAAAATGGCGACGGCCACAGAAGCAAAGGACTTTACAACAAAACACGGTAAAAACAATTATTTCTTTGCTGAGAAAAAATATATTTCTTAGCTGACTTTATAGCACAAGGTTTTTCTGAGCTTAACCGTTTCACGAAATGGTCAAATCTGCTGGATTTAAAAAAGTAGTTCGCCATTTGCCCTGTTCAAAATGGCGACGGCCACAGAAGCGTAGGACTTTACAACAAAACACGGTAAAAACAATTGTTTCTTTGCTGAGAAAAAATATATTTCTTAGCTGACTTTATAGGACAAGGTTTTTCTGAGCGTAACCGTTTCACGAAATGGTCAAATCTGCTGGATTAAAAAAAGTAGTTAGCCATTTGCACGTTAGCGCGTTAGCATTAGCTTCCGCTAGCTTTGCTAATGGTGCATTCAGACCTAACAGCGTTTCAACGGCAGGAGCGTCCAGCTTACATTCAAAGTCAATGGGGGACGCGCTTCCAGCCGCGTCTTGGCGTCGGGCGTCACGTCACGTGCGTGTTGAGCGTGCTGGAAAGCGTTTTTCCGTGCACGTGAACCCGCGTCAGCCTCCAAACCACGCATTCACCATGCTGAAGATTTCGCCGTTCAAACTTTCAAACGCCGTTCAACTCTCCCTGATTGGTTGATCAGGGAGAGTCGGGGGGAGAAGAGAGGGGGAGAGTCCCTATGTGACGCGGAAACGAGGGGGCGGGGGTATTGCGCAACTATGTGACGTATTGTTTGTGGGACACAGAAAAGACCCGCGAGGTCGTGTACTATGGAAGAGAAACTCATTGTAGCTGTGTGTTCGCGACAAGTCCTTCACGACCAGTCAAGTCTGCTCCACAGAGACAGAAATAAAAAGCTCCTCGCCTGGCGGAGTGCAGTGAGGACTCGGTATACCGGTAAGCTCCTCCCACACACCCCGCAGCAGTTTCGCGTTCAGGTCTGGACACCAAGTGCGTCCACTTGCGTGCGTGACGAGCTTTTTGGAAGTTGAAACGCTGTTCGGTCTGGATGCACCATAATACTTAAGCGCTTTTGAAATTGAGGACTTAAATAAATTAATAAGCGCTTTAGAAATAGCGGAACTAATTTTTGGATTAGCGCTGCCCAGCACTGTTGTTTTCTATTGGTGAAGGCTAGCGTTGCTCACCCTCTCCCAAACATTTTCACAAAAAATTTTCACCAACCTCATAAACGGTTGGACTAAGCTAGCATTCTAGCCTCTCTGAGTTTTGGCCCTGTTTTCTATTGGTGAAAGCTAGTGTTACGTACCCTTTCCCAATCATTTTCACCAACCTCATAAACGATTGGACCGAATTAGGATTACTAGCCTCCTTACGTTCTGGCCTTGTTTTCTAGTAGTGAAGGCTAGCGTTCGCGCACCCTCTCCTAATCATTTTCACCAACTTCATAAACGGTTGGACTGAGCAAGCAGTGCTAGCCTCTCTGAGTTCTGGCCTTGTTTTAATTGGTGAAGGCAAACGTTTGTGTCCCCTCTCCCAATCATTTTGAACCAACCTCAAACGGTTGGACTAAGCTAGAGGTGCTGGCCTCTCTGAGTTCTGGCCTTATTTTAATTGGTGAAGGCAAGCGTTCATGCCCCCTCTCCCAATCATTTTTCACCAACCTCAAGCGATTGGACTAGGCTAGCACCCTCTTTGAATTCTGGCCTTGTTTAAATTGGTGAATTCAAGTGTTTGCGCACCCTCTCCCAATTACTGTATCCTCTTTTACCAGCTGAGCTAGTGGGTTTAGCCTGTCTGAGTTTCTTTGCCTTAATTGGTCATCACGGCAAGCATTGCCACACCATCTCCAAATTCTTGGCCTATCCTTTCATCCTTGTTCTCGTCCTGTATCCTGGACGTAGCTGGCGGTGCCAACCCCTTTGCTGAGTTGCAGATTTTGCTTGAGTAAACTGACTAAAGTAAGGAGCATGGACGGCTCTCTCTGCTGCACAGATTGTGGGGCCGTGCTCCAGGCGGATGATGGTCACAACCTGTGTCCTGCCTGCCTTGGACATGACCATCTGGTGGAGGCCCTGTCAGAGAACCCCTGCATGAAATGCAGCTTCATGCCTTGTGCTGTGAGGGTGGCTCAGCTGGCCCAGTTTTGTCCTGAGCTTGGCAGTGACCTCCAGTCTTCTGGGCAAGAGGCTCCAACTAGGTGCTCGAAGCGCCGGCCTAAGGCCACTGTCTCTGTGGCCCCTCCTAGAAAGAGGCGAGCCAAGTCTGATCAGTGTCTCTCTGCAAGGGTGGAGCAGCTGTCTGCAGAGTTGGCAGAGATGAAGTCCCTTTTTCAGGCACGCCAACTGGTGGCTGAGCCAGTGGCAGCGACCGGACTCTCCTCCCCGAACATGCCTGAGCTGGCTGAGGAGGAAGAGGTGTCACATTTGGGCCTCAATGTCAACCTGGGGAAGTGCTGCATGATCCCTTTCCAGACAATCACCTTTCTTGGGGTGGTTCTGGATTCAACCTCCATGGGAGCTCACCCATCCGCTCAAAGGGTGGGCGGCATACTCCAGTTGGTCAGTTGGTTTAGGCTGGGCAGGCAGCTCCCCTACGTTGCCTTCCTGCAGCTACTAGGCAAACTGACATCAGTAACTCTGGTGGTGCCCTTAGGCCTGCTGTTACCTCGCCCCTTGCAGAGGTGGCTCAACACCAGCTTTCACCTGGATGTCAGGCTACACAGGTATCGTAAGCTTGCAGTGACGTGGTCATGTCTTCATGCCTATGACTCCATGGAGGGACGAAGATTATTTTTCCAGGGGTGTCCCCATGGGAGTGGTAGTGTATTGCAGGGATAGATGCCAGCTCCATGGAAGGGGGCACTGTGTAGCAACGCAGAGCGGTTCAGGGCCGCTGGGGTCAAAAGGAACACTCCAAGCATATAAATGTGCTGGTGCTGTGTGTGGTGCATTTGGCACTCAGGTACTTCCTACCCCACCTGGAAGGGGGGCATGTTCTTGTTCAATCAGACAACACCTCTGTTGTCTACCACATCAACCACCAAGGGGGCACCAGGTCAGTGCAACTTCTGAGAGTGTCCAGAGAGCTCCTGAAATGAGCCTTTCCTCGCCTGTCCACCCTGCGGGCGGCATACTTACCAGGGTGACAAAATCAGGTTGCAGATTTTCTCTCTAGCCATGGGTCTGCTCCGAGAGAGTGGTCTCTCCACAGCGACATAGTGCTGATGATCTGGGACCGTTTTTGGTCAGGCAGAGGTAGACCTGTTTGTGACAGAGGAGTCGACTCAGTGTCCCCTATGGTACTCCCTTACGGGGATGTCGGGTGTGCTGGGCCAGGACGCTTTGGCTCATCCTTGGCCAAGGGTCCTCCTATATGCCTTTCCACCTCTTTCTCTAATTTGGCTGACCCTTCAGAGAGTCCTTGAGGAGGGCCACAGGATGCTACTAGTAGCTTCATATTGGCCAGCACGACCATGGTTCCCACTTCTATGGAGTCTATGTCTGGACGTCCCATGGTATCTTCTGACCAGGAGTGACTTGCTGTCTCAGTTGAAGGGACTGATTTGGCACCCAAATCCTCAACATCTTTGGCTGTGGGTGTGGCCACTGCGAGGCTAGGGCAACAGCTGACTGGAGTCTCGAGCCCCATCAGACGCATCATCCTGGGCGCCGGGGCTCCCTCTACTCGTCAGCAGTACAAAAACAGGTGGCGTCTGTTTTTCCAATGGTGTTCTAATCACAGTGAGGATCCGGTCTCTGGTACAGTACCCACCATTCTGGTGTTTCTCCAGTCTCTCCTTAGTAAGGGTCGCTCTCCTTCGACGCTTAAAGTTTATGTAGCAGCAATATCATCTAATCACGCCAGCATCGATAAATGTATGGTGGGGTGCCATAATCTAGTCCCTCTTTTTCTGCATGGTGCCCGTAGTTTGCACCCGCCGACGGCTACACGAGCACCAGGATGGGATCTGCCCTTGGTTCTCGAAGTTCTGTGTCCCCCTCTGTTTGAGCCTCTGACACAGGTGGACCTCAAGCTGTTTTCATGTAAGACAGCTTTTTTGTTGGCTATTGCCTATACAAAGAGGGTCGGTGAGCTACATGCTCTCTCAAGTCAGCCCCTTATGTCTCAGGTGGGACCCTGAGGGCTCTGATGTTACCTTGTGGCCAAAGACTACATTTGTACCAAATGTGTTATCTCACTCACTGTAACCAACCGTTGAGGCTGGCACGTTTTCAGCCTACGCCTGGCGAGGGGTCTGCATTATTGTGCCCAGTGAGAGCACAGGAGGCACACATTGCAGCTACTGCCGTTTTACTATGTTCAGGCCAGCTTTTTATGTGTTACAAAGGCCCTAGGTTAGGCTATCCTCTTTCCAAACAGCGTCTCTCCCACTGGATTGTGGATGTCATCTGCCATACTTACGCCACAGGGCATGGCCCCTTGCCGGTCAGCATGAAGGCACTCTCTACCAGGAGCAGCTCTACTTCCTGGGCTGCCCTGAGAGGGTTTCCGCTGGAAGCAATATGTGCTGCCGCATCATGGGCGTCCCCAAGCACGTTCACCAAATTTTAGAGTTAACATGGCCACCCCCATCCCCTGGGCCAGGTTTTTCTGCAAGGGTCCTCTGGGCCTCCTTAGTGAGGTGTGTACTCAAGAATCCTTGTGACATCGTTGTTATTAGTCATTCAGTGCTTTCAGCACTGCCCTCTGGCGGTCAGTAGGGATGGAATAGAACGAAAGTTACGGATGTAACTACGGTTCTATGAATCCCAGATGACCGCCAGAGCTTCTTTGTCACTCAGAATCCTTGCATTCCGTGAGAAGATTCTGTAAGAGCAGAGCCACGGATGACATCAGGCTATATAGCCTCTGATTGGTCATCCGTGTCACACCAGTGACTCCGTTGGTATTACTACTCGAACAGCACATGCACAAAGGAAACATTCAGTGTTTTAAGCACCGCCCTCTGGCGGTCATCCGTGATTCATAGAACCGTATTTACATAAGTAACTTTCGATTTATGTTTATCTGGCAACCCTGACCAGGCTTAGCTCATTGAGTTCAGTGAGAACCATTTTTGTGTTTGCAAAGGTTGCTCAGGTAACGACCATAACTTTCTGAAAGATTTATTAAAATCTGGCCAGAAGTATCATGAAGTATTTTGCCAACAGGTAGACAGAGTTGATGTGAACTTTGGTGTGGACTTGTTCCTGTTTAAAGTGCTTTATAAATAAAATGGTATGGTATGGTATGGTGAATGTTCAAAGCTTTGATGTCACACCATGTGTGGCGCTAGGGGTAAGTGATGGAGATGATGCTCAGCTACTGAAGATGAAGGTGTACGTCTTATGATTACTGTTTGAAAGTTTCACTGAGGTCATTCCACCGGGTGATGAAATATTCAGATATTTCACTAACAGACACAAACAGAGATGAGGGTAAAAACATTATGGCCTTCGGAGCAGTTGATAACAAAATGGAAGCAAACACAATAAGAAACTGTTTGGGTCTGTGATTCTCCTCGGTTCCTTTGACAGAAGCAGACAAGTGAAACCTGCCCAAAACAAAAGAAGAGTTATTTTATTGATGAGCAAAAATCATGCAACAAATCAAACATCTCATGTTTTTACAAATGCTTCAGTCCTTTTACCTTCCAAAAGATGAAGAAAAAAAAAAAAGTCTTTTCCTGTCATCTGCGTATGTTTCCCATACACAGACGAAATTCGTCTCTGCATTTAACCCAACCACCTACCAGGTGGTGCTGTGAGCAGCCCGAAAGCGCCCGGGGAGCTGGAGAAATAGGTGTGCACTCATAGACAAAAAAGAAGCTTCAGTGGGACAGGCAGATGGCAGGTGGGATGTTAACTTGATGCTCAGCCTCATGGGAGACGAGATGTCAGGGGCGAGGGCTGTGGACGACTCTCAGTTACTTCCACACCAAATGCAGCTCAGTATCTGTAAAGCTGACTGTCTGTTTTTACTTTGTAGGTCAGCGGACTGTGGCGGACATCTTTGTGCTGACTCTAAAACAGAATAATGTTCAAAGTCAAAGTCAAAGTCAACTTTATTGTCAGATCTGCAATATGTACTGTACAGGACATACACAGGACCGAAATTGCGTTTCTCTCAGTCCCTCGGTGCAACAGTAAACATCTAAACATTGAAACACTGAAACATATAATAATAGACATAAGCATAAAATAGTAAAACTAACACTGTCCTGAGTTTTTTGCATAGTGGTATAAGAGTATGAAAATTTACACCAACTCTAAAACTAAAACATTAAACATTTAATGAACATAATACTGTCCTGAGTTTTTGCATACTAGTATAAAAAAGAGTATAAAAAGTATAACTAAAATAAACTAAAGGTTTCTAGCATTGACATTTGCAAAGTGGCAAAGCAGCGTATGAGTTAATGTACACAGTATATGTATGAGGTAGTAGTTGATGTTGTTATAGAGGCAAAAAGTGGCATATGCAGTAAGGCACATTGGGCATCCCTAAGTTCTGAGTTCTGCTAACAGACATCATCAGCTGTGTTGTCTGCTGGTAAAACACTAAAGCAGGCAGGTTACAGCAGTCTGTGAAGTGTCAGGTGGAGTGCAGCTAAAAGCAAGGTCAATGGTCAATGCTCGGCACAATCCTCGGGACACATGCTTGTGTTGGCGAAATCAGAAAAATTAATCAAAGATGTGACAAAAGTAAATGTGTGTGTCTACATGGGGTTCTGATCCACAGAAAATGGAGACACTCAGTCAGAGCAATAAAAAACAAACAGGCTTTATTCATAAACGGAGAGAGGAGATCGTCCAAAGGATCCGATCGGCACCGTCCGAAGCCTGTCTGGATTCTCACCATTGTTTTGGTTCTGAATACAGAAACATTAGAGAAAGGAAGCACAACTAAAATCCTTCTGAACGTTAATAAAGCTGATCCCAGTGTTAGAAACGTCAGCCATGTTTTTTTTGGTATCAAAGTGTGTAAACGTTGGCTTCCTGAGCAGACAAGAACCATATTGGACCGCCGACTGTGCAGACGGCTTCAGAGCTCAGCTTCACAGTTTGGCTTTGTTGTGGTTGAAGGACGTGGGCAGTTTGAGAAATGTCCGAGCTGTCAACAATGTAGGCGAAGGGAGCAACTCTCAGCTACTACCACACCAAATGTAGCTTGGTATCTGCGAAATGGACTAAGTTATTGTCATTTTCGTGTCTTCTTCAGGTTTACCACAAACATTAATGACGTTGTTTATGTTTATTAAATTTGTTCATTTTTTTTTACAAAAGAAACAATACAAGACAATCTCATAAATGATAATGTACAAAATATAAAAAAATGAAAGGTAGCAGAAAGAAGAATAAATCTTATTATATCTGCCCCTTATTTCCAACAATCAGATTAAACAATAATAATCAACCATGTAAACAATAATAATCTTCAACCAACTTTTTCCAACAATCAGATTAAACAATAATAATCTTCAACCAACAGTACAAAATGACTAACTCTTTCTAATTTTCTAACTAATACAATACACATTTTCTAACTAATACAATACACATTACGCTATTTCATTTTTTTTTTAACACATTTGTTTTGATCATTTTCTTAAACATTGACTTGGCATTTTTAACTACATTCTCCAAGCCATTCCATAATCTAATTCCCTGGATTGAGGTAGAACGTCCCTTCGTCCCTTGTTTCTTGAAGCTTTCACTACAACCCATCCAGTGCTTTGAGATATATTGCTAACAGACTACATTCTGAGCCACATGGGATGCTTGGACATCCGTCTTATTTCCATGTACACAAAGTGTCCCGGGTGTTTAAAAGGACAAACTTTGCTCCTTTGAGGCTCGACATGAATTCAACAGTATTTGGTTACCATGACGTCACTCATACATCCACGGTTTCCTCTGTTCAAAAGCTTTGTGTTCATTTGATCGGTCGCTGCTGTCAGCCGTCATTGCCAACATCCAGTTCTGGTTTGTGCTGCGAGTGTCGGCTCTTCAGCTCCGAGTTTCCTCCCTGTGACAGGAAAACATACAGAACCTTGACCTTTGTCACAAACTTCAAAGTATTCCACTGGGATGTTCTGCAAAAAACACAATTTAGCACACAGTTGTGAAGGAAAATGAAACGTTTTCAAACTAACAACATGAAACGTGGCGAACGTTGTTCTGTTTCCCCGAGTGAATTTTTAGTGGAACCACCATTCACTGGACATTCTTGGTCTATGTCTAATGAGGCTGAAGCTTTGGCCCATTCTTTATAAAACAGCTGCAGCTCAGAAGTTCCTCTGGTCTTTGCACTGAACGCTGCCTTTAAATCCAAATGACCCACAAGGCCTCAGGTAACAGAGGCCTTTTTAACCTAAAGACAGCAGGAGGGTTCAAAAACCAAATACAGGTGGTCCCCGACTTACGACGGCCTCGACTTACAACGTTCCGACTTTACGAACGCATCATATTAAAGCTGCAGTATGTAGCTTTTTTTATGAACATATTTCTTCACTCTGTCACTACCTCCTGACAGACTGATGTTAGCCAGGTAATCTCTGAAAAAAAATTAAAAAAAATATTGTCCCCTTGCTTCTCCAGGTGGTAAATAAGCATTTCTAAAAAGAAAAGGTGACCCGCCATTTTCCAGCCAATAAAAACAGAGTTTGTAACCAGCCAATAAAAACAGAGCTTGAATTTGAATCAGCCAATAAAAACAGAGCTTGAATTTGAAATTCAACAGACCACAAGGGGGCAGAGCCACATATGGCTCTGAGGGGGAGGGATCAGAATGCTTTGCCTGTTGAAAATATTTCTAACTGCTGCAGTTCTACAGAAACTGCATACTGAACCTTTAATAAAAATATGATTTTTTTTTCGTGTTTAAATGTTCTTGATTTCATGTGTACAGCACTTTGTTGCAGCTGTGGTTGTTTTAAATGGCTTTATAAATAAAGTATTATTACACAATTTAAAAATTTCAAGCCGATTTACGAAGTTTGCGGCAGTTTCCGTCAGTTTTCGGCAGTCAGTTTTTGGCAGTGCCCAAGAGTTTAGCCTTAGCCAGTTAGCTCCAACCTCGTGGCTCCAGCCTTGACAGCCGGCTTTGTCCGATCAGAGGTTCCTGCGCTCGGATACATGATCTGGAGCTGAACGGTGGTTTTGTGGAGGAATGGATGGGCGAAGCAAAACAACACTGTTGACCGCGTGAAGCAGCAGACAGCGAGCCAGACCGGAGTAGCAACGAGCTAACATTCTAACAAACCTTGCTGTAGGATGGACGGTTGGATACTAACGCCCCACCAGGGACACAGAGCCGACGGGCGGCAGAAAGCCTCCATGTCCGCCTGGCAGCCTAAGATGTTGTCTGGACACCGAGCTAACATGGGAAAATGCGGACAAACAGCTGCGGCAGCCTTGGAGGGGCTAAAGCTAACGGGCGCTGCTAATGGAGGGGCTAACACGCTAACGCGGAGCAGCTTGTTTTGGATGGATGCCGCAGAGAAACGGCTTTCAGTAAGTTATTAACTCTTTTTCTGGCTCCAAATGTATGGAGTTAACATGCTAGCAGTCCTTCCTGTAAACAGTTTGGACCGCGTGGAGCAGCACAAAGCTACAGAGCTCGGACGTGCAAGAGCTAACATGCTAAAAGACGAAGACAGACTTGACCAGCTCAAAGTGAGAATTTTTATTTTTTAGCCCTGGACTGTAAGTGTTTTGTGATAATTATGTAGCTGTGTTAGGATAGGCGAAGTGCTTGGTAACTTGGTAACTGTTCATTACCGTACATGTACGTGTATCAGTGGCGGCTCGTGTGTTTTCCGACTTACGTCATTTTCGTGTTAAGCCCCCAGTATACCTGCCCGTACTCCCTATACGCCTCTGTACGACGTACGTACGCTGTGGCAAAAGCGTAGCCCCTCGGGCACAAACGCGCAAAGCTCTTTTTTTACGACCGCGTACGCTTGAGCGGTGTCTGACCATAAACTTCCCCGGCGCCGGACTGTTTTGTATGTTACACAAATGAATTAAATTCCCCTTCTTTATCGCTGATCGGGCCTTTTCTTTTGTTTTTTTGCCAAAAGTCAAGTAATCGCTTCTTCCTCCGTTCACTCGATGACTGAAATGAATGAATTCAGGTCCTAGCTAGGTGCGCGAGGCTTTAAATATTCCCTGGTGGACTGTGGGCTGCAGGAAAAGCGCTCCCTGTTATTATTTTTATTTCTGAGAGAACTTTTTACAACATATAAAGTAGAAACACTGCAGCAGAACACGGCAACAGAACACGGCAGCGGGCTGCTCATGAGTTCTACGGTTGAGCTGACGAGCTGTCAATCATTTCAGTAGGCGTGTCAGCAAGTGACCAATCAGCGACCTCAGTTTGTCCCCTCTGCGTGCAGTTGCAGAGGGGACAGCTGCAGCTCTGCTCACATGACAAGGATTTGGAGCGAAAACGCGAGCATTTAAAAAAAAAAAAGAAGAGCTATAACAGCGAACGGGTGCGCACAGAATGCGCGAGTGGCGTCCAGGTAGGACGCTCAGGTCTATTGGACCCTTTACGAACGGACCGTAGGAACGGAACTCGTTCGTAAGTCAGGGACCATCTGTAGTCTCCACCGCTGGACAAGTTCGGAGTTTCATTCCCTGCCAGCCAAAGTGGAGGGATTGTTTCCCCCCAGAGCAGGTGGAGGTGCAGAGGCCAAGTTCCAGGACGCGTGGATCACCAGATTTACAAACTTTCTACTATGAGCCACAGAACCGCTGACCAGATCCCCAGCACCCACCCAGCTGGGCCCCCACATGGCTCTTTGGGCTGAACTTTGACCAGATATCATTCATTCAACCTTTATTTATACAAGTTAAGCTCATTTGTGACCTGAACCGCTTCATTTGAGCCAATCAGCCAGTGCAGAGCGGCTCAGCACTTCCTGTCCTTTAGGTGACGACGAGCAGGCACACAGGATAAGAAAGTACCTGCTGAGTCCTGGACTGGTCCACTCCGAGCGCTGGACAGAACAAGCTCAAAGATGGGGTGGTGGTGGGAGATGGTGTGTGTGTGGGGCATTTCCTGTGAACATGCAGCATGAATACTTGTTGCTGAAAGATTCCTGCTGAAAACGTTTCAGCTCTAGACTGTTAACGTGAGCTGAATTTGAACAGCTCAGGAAAATAAAAGCGGAGAAAATGGCAGAATAAGCTGAAAAAGGCAGAGAGGCTGAAAATTTTACCCCCAAAAAATTTGAATTGAGCAA
>JBBPBX010002685.1:77753-88481 GCA_038048925.1 Garcialebias charrua
AGCTGAACATGTTAGCTGACTAGGCTAAAATAATTGAATTCAGCAGAAAGAAGCTAAAAGGAGCTATTGAAAAGTTGAAATTATTCAAAAGAATCCCAAAAAGCAGGTAATAGCAAAATATAGCAGGAAAAAAGTGGGCAAACATTATTAGAAAAATACCCCAAAAGTAGCTGAAAAGGCAAAACAACAGCTAAAATGAGCAGTAAAAGGCTGTAAACAGCTCCACGGGTTTAAAGGAGGTGAAGAGCTCCATTCATTTTCTATGAGAAAAACATGGCTGACAAAGCTAAATACTTCAAACAGTAAAAAGTGCACAACTACCAGAAGTCTCAGCAGGGATGTCCTGAATGAGC
Source organism: Garcialebias charrua (assembly GCA_038048925.1). Lineage (NCBI taxonomy): Eukaryota > Metazoa > Chordata > Actinopteri > Cyprinodontiformes > Rivulidae > Garcialebias > Garcialebias charrua. The sequence continues at coordinate 78,107 of JBBPBX010002685.1, forward strand.
CGAACGTTTTCATACATGAATTGTTGAAACAGAACAAAGACTGAGGAACGTGTGTTGAAACACGCAGAGCAGAAACCTGGAGCTGACAAACATCAACAAACACCGCAGGCTTTGAACTGAACACTTTATTTTGAGTCAAAAAACGAGGCAGAAAAAACAAGTTTGTAGTCGTGCTTTAAAAAGAGGGGGAGCAGCTGCTGCACGGAGCGGCAGCCTGAACACTCATCACGGTTTTATTAGTAAAAAAAACTTTGAAAAGCACGTCGCATTGTCCTTCCACATCACCTTTAGTTTGTGTTCGTGTGTCCCACTTCATCAAAGCACAACAAGTTCTCTTACAAGACGAAACTCATCCATATCTGCAGGAATCAAGGCTGCGAACTTCAAAAATGTTTGTCGAGTTTAAAGAGTGACAATTTACACCGGCGTACAACGTTACCCAACGTGACGGAGAAGATAAACAAATCCACCTCCAGGGCTCAGCTTTGGTCGTAGATCTCGTCTGATGTCATTAATGCGGGGGCGCTGTGTGCTGAGACCGGGGGTAATTATCAAAATGTGTAAAAGTGAAGCATCGTGGTTTTTTTTAAATAGAGGTAGTGAGAGAGTTTCATTTCATGAGAGGCGGGGCAAACCGTGAGCTGACGTTGGGCGGGGGGGGGGTCTGACATTACGGACATCAAGTGGAAACTGTACAGAGTGAACACGAGGCCTTCTGTGGTCCGCACAGACAGGAAGTGGGATTTCTGTTCGTAATGTTTGGAAGCATCGTCCAGACTCCAACTGCCCCCCCGTCGCCTCACATCGCTTCCAGTCTCGTAAAGTTGTGGGGGTGGAAGAGGAGGATCAGTTGGAGGTGTCGGAGTGAACGCTTCCAGGTCCTTCTGTTGGTGACGTCACCGATGAGGGGGTTACAGCGTCCGGCCAGCCCCCGTTTGCCTGCAGAGACCGGAGAAACACGACAAGCACGAGGTGAGTGGACTGAGCTGCGACACGGAGGGGGACGCAAAGTCCCGAAACGATGGTCATGGATAAATACTGGAAACATCACGGTCTAACACAGCTTTGGGCCAGACTAACTCCTGGACTGGAACACAGCACATTTAACTCCAAATAAAACTACAGGTAGTCCCCGATTTGCGAGCGCTCTTGCATACGAGGATCCGGACTTACGAGCTGGCGAACGAGCAGTAAATTTGTAAAAAACATACAAAAAATACAGCACTTTTATGTGTTTTTAGATGAAAGTGTGTTAGCTAACCGTTTGGAAACAAGTTTCTGAGCATGTTCATGAACTAGTATGAACATTTGTGATGAAAAACGAGTGTTCGTAGTAGCGCTAGCATAAATTTTCCGACTTACGACCGAAAATCCGGACTTACGAGAACACGTGTTTCGTGTTCCGACGTACGAGATTTTCATCTTACGAGATACTCGTAGTAACGGAACTCGCTCGTAAGTCGGGGACCACCTGTATTCTTAAAAAACACAAAGATTAAAACAGGTTTAACTGAGCAAACATGGAGTGTCTCAAACTGAGCGTCCTTCAGAGGAATGCATATCACCCACTGGCTTTCATACCACACTTTGAACGCCTCCCACACCGCCCTCGGAGGGGTTTGAACAGTGAATGTTTGTAGTTTTGGAGAGGAGTGTTTTTCTGGACTGGATTTGACCAGAGAATGACGTAAACCTAAATGTTTTTGAAGCAACATATTCAAGTGGGGAGGTCTTACACTGGAGAAGAACAGTCTCGTGTTCACAACACGCAGCAACAAGCAGACGGGAGGGATGTCTTTCTAATCGTCCCTGTTCGCTCCGCTGCAGGAGGCAAGCTGAGGCTGTTTTGGTCAACTCGTGTTGAGCTTTGCACGACCTCATGTTGAGACGTGTTGGTTAAGAACTGATCACATGTACATCCAGGGATGAATCAACAGCCTGATCAACTGGCCTCATAAAAATGGCTGTAACTCCCCATATTTGACAGATTCTGAGCTTTGCAGTAGTCCCTCGCTACTTTGCGGTTCAACTTTCACGGACTTGCTCTTTTGCATTTTTTCAACAATTGTTAACTTTAAAGGTGGAGTCTGCAGTTTCTGTAGAACATCAGCACTTAGAAAAAATTTCAACAAGCAAAGCATTCTGATCCCTCCCCCTCAGAGCCATATATGGCACTGCCCCCTTGTGGTCTGTTAAAATTCAAATTCAAGCTCTGTTTTTATTGGCTGATTCGAATTCAAGCTTGGTTTTTATTGGCTGGTTACAAACTCTGTTTTTATTGGCTGTCAGTGTCCTGGTCACTCTGTGTTTTCAGTGTTTTTATAAATGCTGATAGAGAAGCAAGGGGACTATAGTTTTTTTCAGAGATTACTTTGTCTAACATCAGTTTGTCAGTAGATAGTGACTGAGTGAAGAAATATGTTAAAAATATATTGTTTGAAAAGTTACAGACTACATTACAATCTTACATACTGTAGCTTTAATACTACTCACATGATTGGGCTGCTGTTACGTCGTATTGTTTAACATTAACAGTGTTTAGTTTATATCTGATCCTTATTTACTGTTTACTCTTTACATTTTTGCTATTGTTGGATGTAACTGGGAACCTGTGTACATATTTTCGAGCCACCTCATGTACCACTTGAATGTACAAACTTGAACTTGTGATTAGGACGTTATGGGAGAAAAAGTTAATGAAAAAAATACTTTGGACAGGTACAGCCATTTTGTATTTTTTTTTCTTTCTTTCTGTCTTTCTTTCTTTTTGTGTATTGTTTGCTTTTATTTTGTGAGTTTATTGTTTATAATTCTGTAAAGCACTTTTAGCTGCTTTTAGTATGAAGGGTGCTTTATAAATAAAATTGATGGATTGATTTCAATAAGCCTGTACTGTACTGGCAATCAAAAGAACTGCATTACCCAGAAGCCCACAGTGTTTCAGGCTGCTGCTTTCTGCTAAAATGGAGGGAATATTTTGCAACATGAAGTCAGAAGTGATGATCTATCTATTAAGGATAGACTGGCAGGAAAGTCACAAATAATCCTGAAGCTTCCTGAAGCTCAATTATGCACGTGCACATCAACCTGGACGGGGCGGTGGGCTTCATCGCTGCAGGGAAGGTCTGCAGAACCAGAACCGAGCCCGACTGGAACCAAGCTGCTGGTCTACAGAGTTGGTGAGTAAAATTTTGCAGTACAGTACTGTACAGTACATATATGTATGATGTTAAAATTATGTAGGTTTAAGAGTTTAGGACATTGCAAGAGTGTGAGAAGAGTTTATAAAGCCTTAAAATATATAAACACTAAAATAAATGTAGTGTTCCTACTTCACTGTTTTTCACCTATCGCGGGGGTGTTTGGAACGTAACCCCCTGCGATAATCCAGGGGCTACTGTAATTTGGTTTGGTAGTACCTGAGCATTGTCCCCAACATGTACTCTGAGCGCTACTCATTACATGAGATCTTAGCTTAAAGCGTTGGCAAGAAATTGTTGGATGTTCTTCTACAGCTGATAACATTTGACATCAAGCCCCCATTCAAGATGGCCGCTAAGTGACCTTAGACCAGCGGTGCTCATTACATCGATCGCGATCTACTGGTCGATCGCTGAGGTAGTACTGGTAGATCGCAGCGTGACATTAAAAAAAATATTTGTCAGCCTATCAAACATCCCGTCACTTGATTGACATACAGGGCAGCCACTCACAGCCCTCATTCTCTCAAACCAGGTCTGAGAGATTTTCAGGGAAACACCATCCCCGCTCCCCCACCCCCGAAGGTGTGAAATTCTCCGTGTGTGAAGTTGCACATACAGACGGCTGCAGTCCAAAGTTTTTCTGCACTAACAACAGTTTTAAATAATGTCAGAGCGCTGAGTGTTTTTCTGCTACTCACCCTTTTTCAGCATGCAGGAGTAAAACTAACAAAATCCAGGGTCCAAAGAGACGCTATTCACCAGTTTGGACTTAACTGTGATCATGCAGTCGCTGCATGCACAATGAACAGCTGAGCCCAGGGTTGCCAGATAAATTTAAAAAATGCCTTATTTACCACCTCTTTTCTGTGCACATGTTCAAGAAACACAACACAAACTTCATCTTGCTCAAGATGAGAGTTCTGCAATGGAGTTAAATTCAAAGCAGTCTGCTCCTCAAACAAATAGTGTTAAATTATTATTTTATCTATGAATGTTTCTGTTAAATTATTATTTTGTATAAATGTTTCTGTTCAGTGCCCTGAGATTACTTCTTTTGTGAATTGACGCTATATAAATAAATTGAATTGAATCTTAGAACATCTTTACTCAGCACACACAACAGTTTAGGTCAAAATACTATCATTTTAAAGCCACAGTACTATAGTTCATAATTTCTTATCTGGCAACCCGACTGACATGAAAACTACAGCATTTTTCATGTAAACCAGCTTATTTTTTGTTTATTACCCCCAATAAACATTGAAAAATCACTAATGTTTCCACAGGTTGTTCTCGTGTAAACGGGGCCTTATAGTAGGTAGATCACTTTGACTTGATCATTTCAAAAGTAGCTCACATGCTGAAAAAGTCTGGACACCCCTGCCTTAGACAATGCCAAAATGGCTTTAACTCAGCTCTTTTAAAGGATATTGTGGTCGCAGCTGAAAATCATTCATGACACATTGTTGGGCGAGTCGCCCCCTCATTTCATAACACAACCAGGTCTAATAGTACTGTGGTCTGAACTGAGGCGAGCAATATGCAGTCCTCCAAGGAAGTAAGTGCACTTCTTCTTATCAACAGGCATATAAAAAGCAATTTATTTGCATACTATTTTAAAATGTTAAACATTTTGTGAACTATAACATAAAAACACTACTGTACAAACTTCACAGTAAATATAACCTGAAAAAGGCTGTGCAGAGGATTGAATAAAAGAGAAAATGCCGTCATTTCCAATCCAGGGCTGCATAAACGGCAGGCAGGCAGAGTGGCAGACTAAGATCCGGCTCTTCCATAATGCATGGCGGGGCTGTTCTCCACTCTAGATGTGAAGAACAGAGTTTTGAGGCAGTAGAGGACGTGGTAGAGCGAGCAGGCGTCCAAGGAGAACTGCATGTTTGAGGGTCTGAATACGTTAGCGGGCCTCTCTGGGCTCACGCAGCTGGACCTCATCTACATACACGGCTGTGTTCTTACAGTATGCGGGAGACACTTCATCTGATTATCATATGGCCAGTGAGGCACGATGGTGACAGCGGAGGAAGCCGAGCGCGTCCGTGACCGTCGCTGTCAGGGCCATTAATGTGGCAGGAACATGATCGGAGCAATGCGCTTGGATTGCTGTCCCAAGTCCACACTCTGCTCTCCTTGTGTCTGTCGTATCGATTTTACCCTTTACGACACGGCTTGTCGCTGTGAATTTTCCTACTGTTCGCCGCCGCCAGCTAGCCACCCCCCACCTCCACCCACCCCCAACCCCCACTTCCACTTCCACACCCAAGCTCGTCTGTAAAACGAGATTTTTTTTATTTTATATATTTTGTACAGCTTTGAGAGATGTTATGCTCAAAGTGTGTGCTGACGATGACTCTCAGCTACTTCTGCGTGCTTATTAAAAATCCATGCAGTGAGGCAGAGGATATTTTGCTAACAGACAAACCAGACTGATTCCAACAGCTAATGCCAATGTTTGTTGTGTTGAGCTCAGTTTGGGTTGGGGGGACAATGTTCCGGTTTACATTTCAGCTGAATGTCTTTAAATTTGGCTGTCATGGTGTCCTCCAAGGTCAGCGGCTGAGGCAGCATCTTGAATATTGTTAGCTCCAAACATTCGTCAGCTGTTCTGGGATACTGAATGTTTGTTTCCTGACGTCATATGTGTTCAGTGGTTCGTTAGTATTTTGCTAACAGAGCTGACTTCAACGTTTAATGCAAACTGGTCACACAATGAGTTTCACTTGGAGTACGTTTTGTGAATGACTCTCAGCTACTACCACACCAAGGCTTAGCACAATACAGTATTTGTAAAATAGGCTTACTGGAAGCCATTTTTGTTTTTTTCCAGTGCCAGTTGGCTGTGGTGGCCATCTTGAATTAGCTAATTTGTACTTTATGCAAGTTTCATTACATTAGTCAAATTATCTTAATTTATGAGATATTATGCTAACAGACAGACCCATGGACAGGCAAAAAACATTATCGCCCTTTGCCTTTGGTGGTGGGAAATAAAAATAATAACCTGCTACTTTTGGCACGAGGAGGGGTTTCCAGCAGCGTTAAGTTTTGTTTCCTGAGATGTTGTGGCGTGGCCTCCTGATAAGCATTATTGGCTGCTTCTGGCTCTGGGAACACTAGTAAAGGGTCCAGTGGAGCAGAGGGATCTGATGGTGTCACCTGTTTGTTTAGCTCTCTCAGCGGCTGGCTGTACGAGGCTGCAGGTGTTTGGCCGTACCTGATTGAACGTGACAGACTCAGAAGGTGGCTCTGTGTGTGTGTGTGCATGTCCAGATCCACAGCAGTGTGCTGCCCATGGCCCAAGTGAAACAGAAGCCATCAACTAGGTGACCATGGAGCTGAGACAGGTCGCACTAAGTGGCATTCTGAGCCCTATGGCTCCAAAATAATTGGTAGGGAGGGAGAGCGCTGAAAGAGGAATGCTTACATTGATGCCCTGTGGACTGTACATCTGGTTGGCTGTGAGTGCTTCACTGTATCCGCCTGTCTGACTGATAACATGGCGAAGCGTATCCACCTGAAACATTCAGAAACAGCAGACAAAGCAAGGTCAGAGGCAACACAGAAAGCCCACGAGAACAGAGAGAAGGACAACAGGAAGAGACAACGCTGCTGCAGGGGATGTCCTTGCAGATTACAGGCTCGATCACATCAAAAAGTGTACTCAGAATAAAGAAAAGCTTTATTTATGTTGGCTAAAAATATTTACAAAAAGAGCACAACTCTGAAACATCGTTTCCACTGGCTCCTTGTTCAATTCAAAAAAATAACTCAAAATCTTACTTCTAACACACAAAGCTCTCAACAACCAAGCTCCATCTTATATTACAGATCTTATTGTTCCATATTTTCCTAACAGAGCACTTTGCTCTCAGACTGCAGGCTTACTTGTGGTTCCTAAAGTTTCCAAAAGTAGAATGGGAGGAAGATCTTTCAGTTCTCAGGCTCCTCTCTTGAGGATCAAACTTCCAGTTTCTGTCTGTGAGACTGACACATTGTTTACTTTTAAGATTAGTCTTAAGCCTTTCTTTTTTGATAAATCCTATAGTTAGGGTCAGCTTGGGTTTCCTGAGCTATCCCTTAGTTATAGGCTTAGACTGCTGGAGGACAAACTGACCACATGTCCTCACTCTGCTTCTAGCCTTACTCTCTGCTCTCTGTGTTAATAAATGCAGTTCTTGCTTCCTGTTTTTTCTTTGTTTTCCTAAAGAAATGACACCTGGACCAATCCTTCTGTGTTTATTTTTCTTTTTCCTGTCCTGTCCTGTCTAAACATCACAGGTCTCAATGGAAGCCCAACTAAACTATCCTGATACTCGTTCTGATAATGTTACATCTATAATGTATGACAAGTCAAAAAGCAGTTGGTCTTCCCTGCATCATCTCCTCTGCTGAGCCCTACCTGCGACTGCACGTTGGCTCCCACCTGAGCCCCCTGGTACGAGTCCCCATTGAGAGACTGCACGCTCATGAACAAGTCCCCGGAGTTTGACATGTTAAAGGAGCCAGCAGAACCTAAAAGTAAAGAATCACAGAGAGACAGAAAGCCATTCAGCCCATCCAAGCAGCAGCTGAGAGGAGCAACATGCAGAGGTAAGTTAGCATTGACATGCTGTTAAATTAAGACTGCAGGGGTTCCCAACCCTGTTCCTTGAGGAACACCATTCTGCCTGGTTTAAATGTTTCCCTGCTTTGACACACCTGCTTTGAATGATTGGTTGATTAAAAGGCTGTGCCAAAACTTCAGGAAATAATAAAATCACTGAATCAGGTGTGTTGGAACAGAGAAACAACTAAAACATGCAGGATGGCATTCCTCAAGGACCACGTTTGGGAACCACTGGATTAGAGGAGCAGAGACAGGAAATTGATGAGCTCTATGTCATATACGTAGAAGTTTTAGCAGCAAATAGGCAAATCATTTGTACATTAGGAAAACGAAATTAGTGACAAAGCAGTCCAGCAATATGAAAGTGCGCTCATTTGTTGCATCCAGCATCAGTCACATGCATGTGGCTTAATATTGTGCAGTCTACAAACATCAGGAAAACTCCTCCACTTGTCCTATTGTGCAATAAGCTACTTTAAATGACTAGTGGCTTTTTTGTGTGTTTTCTTTTATGTTTTCGACACTCGGGTAAAGAGTGAGGAAGAGCGGTCAACTGATCACCACCTGGTACAGTAGTGAGTTGGGTCCACTGATAGGAGAGGATGCTGGTAAAGCCAAACACTTAGTGAGGGTGAACTGGGAATATCAGGTAGAGTCCTGCCAGTGCAAACTACAAATGACAACTCCAGGAGAGTTTCTGGGTCATGGAATCTGAATAGACCGCATGTTCAGGGTTTCTGGTGCAGATGCTGCTTCTAGGAGCTACGGCCTGCAGGGCACTGGTACATGTCATGACAGCAACCAAAGGACCAGCTGGTAAACACCAGCAGTAATGGCACCCATCAAGCTGAGGAAGGAGACATTTAGAACATGATTCTCCCTGAGGACTTCTGTAGCAAAGGAGGTCAGAAGGACTGCAGCTTACGTGGTTGCATGGGAGGCATTTGAAGAGGCTATGGAGACTTTTAGTTGACCTTGAGGAGGTTTTGGCAACTTTTTTGGTGACTCAGAAAAGGAAAGCGAGCCCCATTCAAGGCTGTGCTTTGTTTAGGTGGGGACCCGCTGATCCAAACTGGGGATATTGTTGAGCTGTTGAAGGAACACTTTGAGGACCTCAGCAATCTGTCCACCATCTCCTCCTTTGAGCAGACAGTCAGGTCTCAGGGAAGACAGGTTCATTAACTTGGCTGAAGCTATGGCATTCTCTATGGTGGAAGGGCACCAGAAGTGGATGAGATTAGTCCTGAAATACTGAAGGCTCTGGGCATAGTGGGAGTGTGAAGCCTCCAGTAGACCTCAGCATCCTGGCTTTACGCCACTCTACGCGCGCATTCTGTGCGCACGCTTTCGCTGGCACAGCTCTGCTTTCTTTCTCATGTTAAATGCTCGCGTTTTCGCTCCAAATCCTTGTTGTAATGTGAGCAGCTGCGCGCAGAGGGGACAAACTGAGGTCGCTGATTGGTCACTTGCTGACACGCCTACTGAAATGATTGACAGCTCAGTGAGAGAACTCAGAGAACTCATCATGAGCAGCCCGCTGCGGTGTTCTGCTGCGGTGTTTCTACTTTATATGTTATAAAAAGTTCTAAGAAATAAAAATAAAAACAGGGAGCGCTTTTCCTGCAGCCCACAGCCCACCAGGAAATATTTAAAACCTCGCGCAGCCAGGTAGGACATGAATTCATTCATTTCAGTCATCGAGTGAACGGAGGAAGAAGCGATTACTTGACTTTTGGCAAAAAAACAAAAGAAAAGGCCCGATCAGCGATAAAGAAGAGGAATTTAATTCATTTGTGTAACATACAAAACAGTCCGGCGCCGGGGAAGTTTATGGTCAGACACCGCGCAAGCGTGCGCGGTCGTAAAAAAAGAGCTTTGCGCGTTCGTGCCCTGAGGGGCTACGCGGGGCTACGCTTTTGCCTCAGCGTACGTACGTCGTACAGAGGCGTACAGGGAGTACGCGCAGGTCTACCGGGGCCTTCATGGTTGACACATCTCTAAAATGTTACATGAAGGACTGGGACAACACCTGTGGAGTGGCAGAGGTGGTTCACATTTTTAAAAAGCGCAGCTGGAAAGTATGCTCCACCTATCGAGTGATGACACTTCTCAGCCTCCCCAGGAAAATTTACTCCAGTGTGTTGGAAGGGAGGCCCTGAATGATTGTTAAACCTCAGACTCAGGAGGAGCAATGTGGTTTTTGTCCTAGTCATGGAACAGTGGACCAGATCTTCACCCTTGCAGAGTTGCTAAAGGTGTCATGGGAGTCTGACTCTTCAGTCTGCATGCATTTTGTGGACTTGAAGGCTTATGACTGTGTTCCCAACAGCCTTCTGTGTGGAGAGCTGCAGGAGTATGGCGCGACAGGGTTGCTGTCAAGGGCCATCCAGTTCCTGTAGAACCAAAGCAGGAGCTATGTCCACATTCTTGGCTCAAATTCAAGCTAGTTCTTGGTGAAAGTTGGACTCAGCCAAGAGAGTTAACTCCTCTAAGACCGAGGCCATGGTTCTCAACTGGAAATGGGTGAAATACTCTCTCTGCATTA
>JBBPBX010002686.1:6165-24389 GCA_038048925.1 Garcialebias charrua
TATATATGTATATGTATATATGAATACTAAAATAAACTACTACTTACTACTTGTACTACTATTCCTACTTCGTGGCTTTTCACTTATCACGGGTCTTCAGGGTACGGATCCCCTGCGATAAACGAGGGACTACTGTAACCTAAAACGTGTCTGCAAGCCTACATATAAGGCACTTCACAACATTTCTTATTAAATAATATGATCTGTCTGTATAATATGGATGATAGCTTGTTTTAAAATCCCAGTTTAATTAGAACACTTTAAAAAGAAATATGCAACACAAACACCATCTGTAAAAAACCCTAAAAAAAACACGTCCTTAAAAGTTTAATACTGTAAAAAGCTCTCAAGATCAACGTACCTGATGAATTCTTGGGCAACGTGATGGGAAATGGAAAATCACTGCAGGAAAAAACACATTCAACCTTTAAGTTCAGTACAAAGACAGACTATCGGGTATTACTGACACTTTTTTAACAGAAAATTCTTGATTTTTTTACTGTGTGAATGCTGAATCAGCATTCTTTCTTGTGGTTTACAGTATTATTATTATTTTGTATTACAAAATGTTGAGCTCGTTTAAAAGATGGGTGCTACGACTTTAGGTTTTTGTAACTTTGATATTTTGAACTTTATTTAAAAATACTTTATTTATAGAAATACATTGAGCTCTATTAAATTCCTTCAAAAACATTGTTCTCTTTAAAATCAACTTCTACTTGTTCTATTTTTGTCTTATGCTAGCTGTTAGCTACCATGCTGCTACTTTTTCCTTTAGCTAGGCTTTTGCTACTTTAAGCTTATTTAGTCATTTGAAACTTTTACTGTTATCTGATCATTCTCAATCAGGTCATCTGGACAGTTTCTTTTGTAGAAACGTTTCACCCTCACTCCAGAGGGCTTCATCAGTCAGAGTAGTTCCAGCACGCTGTTCCCCCACCAAGTAAACAACTTAAGTGGACCAACCAGTTTGCTGGAGCCAAGATGGTTTCTGGAGGCCGTCCTGTCCCTCGTCGACTCCTCCCAGGCAGGCAGCCACAGACAAAGTGGTTCAAGACAACAAAGTTCATGCTCAATAATTTTACTGTTATGTTTGCTAATTTCAACTTTCCATCCATTTTCTCTCTGAGTTATGGGGAGCTGGCGTCCGTCTCCAGCCATCACTGTGTGAAGGGCGGGGTACAGCCTGGTCAGGTTGTAGGGACACGTAGGACAAACAAGCATTCACTCTTCGTAGTTTCCAGTAAACCTAATATGCGTGTTTGTTTGGTCCATGGGAAGAAACCGGAGTATTTGAAGAAAATGCATGCTTGCAAGAGAGAGCATGTAAACTCCACCCAGAAGTTCCCAGGCCGGGAGGTGATCATCTCACCTCACTGACAGGCGTCGGCTCTAATCACTTCACCACTGTGTCGCCCCTATTTTTAACTTGCTTTGTACTGGTTTTACTTTTAGCTAACCTTTTACAGCTTTCAGCTAGCTCTTTGTTTCTTTTAGTTTGTAGCTATACTTTTAGCTCCTTTGATCTTTTAGCTATTGCTCTGCTTTTCTTAGCTTTAACAACTTAGCTTCAGCTTCTTTAGCTAATTTCAACCCCCGTTCTGCACGTGTCACTGACGCAGCCTTTCAACAACAAAATGCTAATTTTCTAGATAAAGTTTGAATCTAGTTGTGTACATTTCTACTATATTTAACTTATCCATGTCTTTTGTATTTTTAATAAACATTTTAAGATAATTAAAGTGGGTGACATTGGTAGCTGAGTCTCTATATTAAGTAAGTATTGTGTTATCATAGGGTTACAGCTATGTTTTACAAAGTGCATTAACACTACAAATTATTTTTCTCTTTTAAATACAGACCTGGTATTAATTACGTCAAAAAAAAATTCTTCAGCTTCTATAAGCATGTAGCTGTTAGGACTGTCGTTTTTGTTAGACTTTACCCACTCACCTCTCAGATTTACACAGATCCATGTCACTGGTGGAGGAGACCTCGTTGCAGGCCAGGCTCTGTGGTCCAGGTCTACAGGAGTCTGGGACGAGTCCTGATGGAGGAGGTGGAAGCAGGTCATCCACCTGATGCTGCTGACATGCTGTGACCTCCATACTTTCATTTAAATCAGCGTTCGCCGCAGGGTCAGTCAAGGAGGCTTGAAGCTCAGTGATCTTTTCAGGAGATGTGTGGTCCTCCTTCAGATTCATGGATGTAAGTGGTAAACTGAGCATCTTCTTGTTGTCATCTGTATTCATGTTCATCTCTCTGTCGTCTGTGAGCTGACTGGAGGTACTGACCTGAGAGCCCCCGCTAGGTCTCCTGCGCTGTCGCAGCCATCTTGGCCTTGTGGTTTCTTCCACCATCTCAGAGTCACTACTCTCAGGCTGCTCTGCCCCTTGAGCCTTTTTCAACACCTTCCTCTTCTTCAGCTTCCTCACTCGCTTCTCGTTTCTCATTTCTAACGGAGCAGCGAGCGTATTAAAGACTGTGGGGGAAGACACTGACTGGTTGTCTGCACAGTCAACGATGCTCCCAACCTCAGAAGCTTTCCTGCTGAAAGGCTTCACGAAGCCTTTGGCGTCTGGTAGCGAGCTGCTGCAGTTCCTCGGGGCTTCAACAGACGTTTCTGTCATTTCAACCTGTGCAGGACATTTGCCTTTGCACTCGGCAGGTTCCACACAGTTAGTTTGGGAAGGCTCGAGTTTTATTGCAGGAGAGGGCTGAAGGTTACATACAGGCTCTGCAAAAAGTTTCAAACACAGTAGTCAGTGAGTGGTACATTAAATAATGAAGAATGCATTGGTGGTGCTGATGTCAAGCTGCTGCAGCTGTCTAGTACAAGCAGAACTACACTGATCCATTTTGCAATGAGTGATGTCACCTGAAGAAGCTGAAGCTGGAGCCGTGACGGGCAGCTCTGGAGTTGTGCTATGAGCACAGAGGGTCATAAAGTTGACAGTGTCCTGCTCTGAGCTAACATGGACTGGGGACTGGGGCTCCTCCTTGATAACTGCAGACAACGGAAGGCTGGAGAAGGGAAGGGAGCCACTTTCTGCGCCATGAGGAGGACTGGAAATAGTGTCCAAACCAGAGGAGGGCATGACTGATGGCTCAGTTTCCCATGAATCTATCTTTTCTTCTTTTAGCTTGACCTGAGGTGCTTCCATACTTGTACCTACAAAAACACAACAACTTCATTTCACAGTTCGTTACGCACCACAAATATTGAAGTATGGATTCTGGTAGCTACAACAATAACGAATTATGATAAAGTTTCCTTAAAAAAAAACAATATATACCTTGAATTCCTTTAAGTAACTCAATTCGTTGGTTTCTCAGTGTGCCCATCTCGACAGTAATCTGATTAAAAACAAAGATTTAAGTGAACTTTTATGAGTTTAAATATTTCTGGCTGTAAAAAGGTAATTTAACCAGCACATTAAAAATGTTACCAGGTTGTTTCTTCCACCTGTGCAATATCACTAAAATTAGAAACGTTGTCCCAAATTACACAGAAAAACAGATCCATGTTTTTAATCACTTCTAGGCTGGACTAATGTAATTCATTATTATCTGGGTATCAAAAAAAGTCTCTGAAATATCTTTAGTTGATCCAAGATGCGGCTGCTAGAGTTCTGATGAAAGTTACAAGTTTCTCCAGTTTTAGCTTCTCTCCACTGGCTCCATCAAATTCAGAATTTAATTCAAAATCTTACTTCTAACCTACAAAGCTCTCAACAACCTAGCTCCATCTTATATTACAGATCTTATTGTTCCATGTCTTCCTAACAGAGCACTTTGCTCTCAGACTGCAGGTTTACTTGCGGTTCCTAGAGTTTCTAAAAGTAGAATGGGAGGAAGATCTTCCAGTTATCAGGCTCCTCTCATGGAACCAACTCTCAGATTCTGTCCGTGAGGCTGACACGTTGTCCAGTTTTAAGACTGGAGTTACGGCTTAGTTAAGGCTGGCTTTGGTTTCCTGAGCTATCCCTTGGTCATGCTGCCACAGACTTACTGGAGGACAAACTGACCAAATTGTCTTACTAGTACTGTCTTAACTCTCCATATTTGTATTTGTAATTATTTCTATCATTACTACATGTTCCTCTTTGTCTTTCTTCCCACAGAAAGTACACATACTGTACACCAGTCATTCTGTGTCCCTTGTCCTCTTTAACCTCAGCCAGTCACGACAGATGGCTGCTCATCCTTACCCTGGTTCTGCTGGAGGTTTATTCCTGTTAAAAGGGAGTTGTTCCTTTCCCCTGTCGCCAGTGGGCTGCTCAGAATGGGAGATGTGAAAGTGAAGATTCAACGCAATCTGCTGGCTTCTCTGAAGCAATAACTTGTGCGAATTGGTATTTTATAATGTATGAGTAGGTCTGTCACAATAACAAATTTTGCTGGGCGATTAATTGTCTCAGAAATTATTGCGATAAACAATAATATTGTTTAAAATTTGACAATAATTAGTCATTATTGTCAAATTTAAGAAGAATGTTTAATTTGTTTTACATGTAGTACCTTTTTTCGACCATCGGGTGGCAGTATAAGACTGTTTGAACCGAAAGATGGATAGTGAGGGAGCGAGCAGCGTGTCTCTTTAAGAGAAATGGGAGGAAGGCCCCTTGACATGACATGGACTTTCTCTCTTTGGTTCTCAAAATGGCGGATGCTCGGTGTGGTTTGAGCTCTTTGGCATAGCATTTGTCACACAAAGCTTTTAATAATAATAATTTGAAAAAATCTGTAAACAAGTTCTCAGCTTCTTTTTGCAGAGAAAAACTTTTTAGATGAAGGCACGGGTTTCAACCATGAATTTTGGAACTTTGACAAGATGGAGGTTTTTTTCCCCGAGGTCGGTCTGTTAGCTTAGCTCATAGCTTAGCTTCTCAGCTTAGCTGCTTTTAACGATACAAAAATGCAATTTTGGATGGTTAAAATGGATTTTAAAGAGAAAAGAAAAAGGGAGGGGTCAGTGAAGAACACCGGAGTTGAACTTTTTGTCATCCAGTGTCTTCAGAAGAGAGAGACGAAGAAACGATAAAGCCGATAAATGAAAATGAGGTCGATAATTTTCATTCATTGTGCAATTAACTGACTTATTGTTTATCGTGACAGGTCCATGTATGACAATGTTGTGATCTGGCTCTATAAACTGAAGTGAACTGAATCGATCTGTATTAACGTTTATGATTTTCTTGATGCTATTATACACCTTACAAACAATATTTAAAAGAAATGGTTTTCATACAATGGGATCAATTGTTTAATGGTATACCTGCTGTTTAAGCACCATAAGTCGCTGCACCTTCATGTAGGCAACGTCCAGTGCCGCCCGGGCCTGGACCAAGCTCGTGTCAACATCCTGCAAGGACCGGTTCAGCTCCTCCTCCTTCAGTGACACTGTAAGCAGTTGGTCGATTTGTAAACGCTCTGGAACAACAGAAGGAAACAAGATTTGAGAATTCAGTGACAGTAAACACAGTGTGTGAAAATCTATTCATATTTTTGGGGATTTGAGTCACAAACCTCTTTTGGATTTTAGTTTTCTTCTTTTACTGTTGTGTTCCTGACAAGATGTCTCTGTACTGGGAACGTCCTAAAAACCAGAGATAAAAGTAATAATTGCACATTTTGCTTGATAATTTAAAATGTTTCCAAAAAAGAAAGTGAAAACTCGTTTCTCAAACTCACCTTGGCTGCCCTTCGCCTCTTTCCTGTTCCCTGACCGTCGTTCTGCTCCGTTTCTGAGCTGCTGTCGCCAAGCGCTGAATCAGACCTCTGGAGAACTTTCATGGCTGTAGACGTTATTTTCTCTGGATGCTTCTGCACTTTGCTCTCTGGTTGACACTGACGGTCTTTTTTGTCTGGGGCAGATAAGGAACTGGGAGAATCTGAAGTTCTCAGCTGCTCTGAACCGAGAGGTTCTCTCTGCACCGTCTCCTCTGAAGTCAAAGATGCAAACGGGGAATGAGTCGATGCTGGTGCGAAGCTGCTCTCAGACAAGGAGCGCTTTCGAGATGTGCCCTGGGCAGAGACGTCCATCAAAGACTCCCATTGAAAACCTTCTAGAAGGGGTATTTCCTCCTCCTCTTGGCTATGGCTCTCCTGCTCACATGGCACCATCTCTATACCAAACCTGAAGAACAGACAAAACAAGGACTTTTTAAACAAAATGAACTGAGGTAAGACGTTCAACTCTCAATAGCTCAATATCTCACCTTGGCATGCCTTTTCCCTTGTCTTGCTTCTTTCTAACTTCCTGGTACACCTGATCCCAGTTCACGTTGCGGCCTGAGCCAGATGAACTGATGAGCTGCCGTACAGTCGGTTTGAGACCAAAGTCCTTTTCCGTGTCACTTCTGCGCGACTCGCTTAGATTGCGTACCCGTCTGGCAATGTTGAGGTTTGGCTCATGGGTGCCTGTTTTGCTCTTGGAGCTGATGTGTTTAGTGAGATCACGTTTTAAGACAGTGGGAAGGTCAAGTTTGGATAAAGTTAAAATGTTTGTCCCAGACACTGTGTTGGCTTCACCACTTCTAGAGGTGTCACTCTCTGAGCTCTGCCCTGCCTCTGTGACCTGCATGGCCTCATGTTGAACCACTGAGGTTTGTTTCTCCTCTTTCTTACTTTCTTCTTGGTGGTTTCCAACAGATTCTACAGCCTCTGAGCTCTCTGTGGTAGAGGTGATGATTTGTAGTGCAGACTTTTCTGTCTTGTGTGCAACAGGTGATGGTGGTTTAGCTGAATTGTGACAACAGCTTTTTTCTTTGTTTGCTTCAGTTTGATTGTGCCCCTGTTCCTTTTGCTGCTCCTCTTTGGGATGTGTCACTTTCCCCCTGTTGTAAACTGAGCTACTCAAAGAGTCCTTCTGTTCCGAAACAATCTGTCTGGCTATGCTGGGTGATCCTGGTAGGTGCCTTTCCTGCTTTGACTGAAGGGGCCGAACAGATTCTTTGGGTCCACGTTGATTTCCAGTTGGTTTTGCCAGTGGTAGATCTTCACTGCAGGCCTTTTTGTGCTGAGCTCCACTTCTGGCACCAGACACAGAAGAGTTAAAACATTTCTTATTTGCCTTTTGACTGGAGGGACCAGATGTAGAGTTTAGGTTTCCACCCATCTGAGAACTGTTTCCTTTAGTGCTGTTATCACTTCTATGACTGACATTAGATTTTGGCATTGTTTGATGCCTCACTTGGTCTTCCTCCCCAAGTCTACTTGAGATGAAGTGCCCTTGTTCATTCCCAGGTTGGGAGTTCCTGTTAGAGCCAATGACTTCGGGCTTTTGGGGTTTAGGAGCTTTGTGATGCTTCTCAGATGTATTTGGATGAGTATCACTCTGCAATCCAGGAGTGACTGAATAGGGCATCCAACGACAGCCTTTGTCTAGCTTTGTATTGCTACCAAAAGTCTTCTTCCTACTGTTGAGGTCTGTTTCTGTCACCTCACTTTGAAGCCCTGCTGCCTGCTGACTACCTTTTTTGTTCCCTGTACCTTGAAACGGGCTAAAAGCCTGGGCGTAAGAACTGGACGGAGTCTGAAATAAATGAGGTCCTAGGAAACCCTTGTGCTGGGTCTTTTGAGCATACCGGGAAATATTGTTTTGGCCATAGAGTCCATAACTACTACCTTCATTGCTGAGCCAAGGCAGTCGACTTTGCTGATTGCCATCATATGCACCATAGCCCCAGGTCTTGTTACTTTGCCCTATTTGGCTTTCATTTCTTCTACCCAGAAACTCATTGGATGCCCATTTCTGAAAGTTGGGAGGCTCCTGAGCATGCCAGGTGGCACTCTTCCCCTCTTTGTTGTTATGGTTCCAAGGTCTTGCCTCTTCTGCGCTGACATTATAATAATTGCTCCTGTGCCAAGACCTGTGCTGACTTGAACCCTGCAAAGGTGGCTGCAACACATTTTTTAGCTGGTAGCGCTCCTTAACTTCCTTTAGTCTTTGCGCAAACTTCTCTTTCTTCTTTTGTTCTTCTTCTTTTGCCAGCTTTGCAGCCAACACTTCCTTTTCTTTTCTACAAAAGAAAAACCAAACATTGTAGAGTTCATCTCTGATATTTTACCATCCTAATAGCAAAACATTTATTCGTAAAGACCAGCATTTTGGCTGTTTGGCAATCATTTGGAGAAAGCGTTAATTTAAGGCCGCATCTGTTGGAGCTCTGCATCTGTAGGCATGATTTTTTTTAGCCTACACGCCTGACATATGACTCCAGCCAGCGCTCAGTGTGAAGCTGCGACTAAAAGGAGCCTGTGAGCACCTCTGAGCAAAATGTGACTATACATGGTATATGTAGACACAAACAACAGCTTGGACGGTTTCAACAATGTGTGCATTTTTGTTAAGAAACAAAATATGCGTTTATTATTTAATAAGATAAATATTATTCCGGTCAATAATTTGGACTGAAACTTTTATTAAAGAGCTGAAACGTGCCAATCTTTTCTTGCTTAAAGCAAATCCAAGAGCTAATATTCCAGTAGAATAAGAAAAAAAGGACTTGCCTTATCTGTTCGTTTCTCTTTTCTACCAGGTCCACCAAAGCCTGGTCAAAGTAGTCTTCGTCGTGGTTGTTCCAAGCTTGATGTTTGTCAGCAGTCTCCACGTTCTGTTTGTGCGTGGGGCTGGAGATGTGGCTGGCATATTCAGTCAGGCTTCCAACTTTCACCTTACACACTCTGCACTCGTGTCCGCAGTCCCTGGGGAGAGAGGGCGAGAGCGGACGTTCGATCGTTCCTACTGGCATGGTTGTGATCTCAGCTGTTTTGGTTTTCCTGCTTAAAGAGTCCACAACATGCGCTGGTTCTACTTTCTCTCAAGGTGGAGAAAAATTCAGGAAAGGAGAATACTCAACAATCCTTAAAACAAATCCGAATCGTCTTTGTCACAGATCAGGAGGTGTCTAACTTGGAAATTTATCTTTCTTAAAAAAAAGTTTAAAAATATATCATCCTGATCTTGTTTCTTTCTTTTTCAGCAGACCATAAGTGGCAGGGCGAGGAAAGGAGGAGCAGCCCTGCTGGACCCTGCAGCAGGCTAATCTAGCTGTTCAGGTCCAGCATGCAGCACAGCGCTGGGTGTGGAGGGAAGAGTGGCCAGTGCCGCCAGCTTAGTTTGTCTTCATGATGGTGTCCGCTGCGCACTGACACTCTACAGAAGGATGTGTCTGTATTTGACCTCTCTCTCTGTGTCCCAACAGCCGAAACCCAGCCCCCGCCCCTATGACAGCATGTGTTCACAGAACAGGCTTCCAGATCCGGACAGCCCACTCGAAACCAGTGTGCAGCTGCTCACATTTAGATGTGGAGGCCATCTTGAACTGGGTTCCCTCCAAAAGTAAATTAGATGTAGATGTACATTTTATGATTATGCCCTGTATGTTTTATTACAATATGTGTGACAGCATAGAAGATTACACTACAAATTATTCAACTTGTACACATGCACTTGAACTTAATGTAGGGCAGAGATTATTATGAGATCTTACACCCTTGGCTGAAACTACACTTACAACACCCTGATACATGCTCAATAATCCAGGTAGAAAAATCTAAAAAAGCTAAGTCTGGTCCTCTGGACATTCCACATGTCCAGAGGACCAGACTTAGCTTTTTTAGATACACTTACAACAGCTTTTACTCAGATTACCAGACCTACTCCTGACTACAGCTTGAAAATATACTATTTTTGCATTTGAAATCACAGCTCAGACCGTGAATACTTTACTTCAGATTCTCACATTTCAGTAACAGGATACAACAGTAATCTACCCGGGAGTCACAGGCAAGCCACGGGCCTTAAAACGGTCACGCCTTTTGTTTCGGAGAGATTGTGTCTAAATATATAAGCTGCCGTTGAGACAGCTGCCCAAATATCCACTTGCCCCATATCTGCAGACATGTGTGCTCACGTGCCTTGGACAAAAAATAGACCTAGACAAACTCTTGAGAGAAAACCTCTCAAACCTCTCCCATGTATGCAGCCCCATGATTCTGAAAGGTCAGTGGTTTTGTCTACTTCTTAATTTCAATTTTGAAACTCTAGTCATGGCACGTCACAGTTTTGACCTCTCGTGCAGTTGGCAAGCCTCACAAAGATACAGTTACTCATTTCTTACATTTGTCAGTTGTATTTATTGGGAAAATAATGTGCTTTGTAAATAAGCACAGGTTATAATTTGAAGGCCTACCATTGCTTGAAGGAATGCATATGGACCGGTACTACCTGTTTTAGACTAAGATCATTTTGTGTTGTTTTGGTCAAACCTTGAAAAGAACATTTTGCACAAACTCACACAATGTTGCAAGATCCCATGAAATGTGTTAGAGCTTAAAGTTTTGGTTAAAGATGACTCTCAGCTCCTATTTTGCTACATTCAGATCAATATCTGTCATACTTATTGAGTTGTGGCAGTTAAGATCAATAACTTGTAACAAACATGTTGAACTGGTTGTCTCTTAAAGTTATTGAGTCGTACATGTACATCTAATACTATCCATCCATCCATTATCTTTACCCGCTTCTTCCTTTTCAGATCACGGGGGTCACTGTTGCCCATGTCCAACCATCAGTCTGTGAGAGGCGGGGGACACCCTGGACAGGTCTCCAGTCCATCACAGGGACACATAGAGACAAACAACCATTCACTCTCTCACTCACATCTAGAGACAATTTAGAGTTACCAATCAGTCAGGGCGGCCGTGGCGTAGTGGTAATGGCAGTCATCCCCCGATCGGAAGGTTGGCGGTTCGAATCCCGGTTCCCCACACCCTGTGTCGTTGTGTTCTTGGGCAAGACACTTAACCCCGAGTTGTTCCCAGTAGGACTGGAAAGCACCTTGCATGGTAGTCTGCCGCTACCGGTGTATGAATGTGTGTAGCATTCAATGTGTGTAGCACTTTGAGATTTTCACTAATGAAAAGTGCATTAATTAGTAATTGAATTCATTATTATTATTATTAAGTCTAACATACATGTTCTTGGTCTGTGGGAGGAAACCGGAGTATCCGGGGAAAACCCAAGTGTGGACGGTAAGAATATGCAAACTCCACCCAGAAAGGCCCCTGGGCCAGGATTTCAACCGGGACAACCTGCTCGCTGAGAGTCGGCAGCTCTACCAACTGAGCCACCATGCTCATCTAATACTATAAAAAGTTAAAATTAAGTCCATCCAGTTGCTCATGATATAATTTGCTAACATACAGGCAGAGTTGACCTCAAATACTTAATAATAAAATTGTAAATTGATATGAGATCTTACTCCCTTGGCTGAAACTAGTTGTAACTACACTTAAAAAAGCTTTTGTTCAGATTACCAGACAGCTCTAAAATATACTATTTTTGCTCTGAAACTGATGAAACAATGGTCTCTTTTGATGTCACATCACTCTTTACGTGCATTCCTGTGGATGAGGCAGTAGAGGTGGTCTGTTTAAGGTTAAAATCAGACACCACTCTGAACAGCAGGACCACACTTTCCACAGAGCAACTGTGTCAACTCTTGAAACTGTGCCTGCAGTCAACCTACTTCACATATGGGGAGCAATATTATAGGCAGAAACATGGGTGTGCTATGGGGTCTCCAGTTTCTCCTATTGTTGCCAACCTGTACATGGAGGAGGTAGAAAAGAGAGCTTTGACGTCCTTTTCAGGGAGACCACCAAGTCATTGGTTCAGGTATGTTGACGACACCTGGGTTAAAATTAAATCTCAGGAAGTCCAACATTTCACTGATCACATCAACTCTGTGGATATATATTAGGGATGGGACCGATCCGATCCAGTATCGGTATTGGTATCCGATATCAGCATAGTTTCAGTATCTGGTATCGGTTCCAACCTGCCAATATTTCCGATACTTTACAGGTGTCAGAGAGGAAGTGTTTTGCACCATACTCTGTGACTTCTGTCTTAACATTATGTGAGATAAACCCAAAGAAGACACTCTGAGCCTCACTTCAGTAATTCAAAAACTAACAAGTACCCCCAGGTCTCTTCTACAGACGTCCTTCTGACTCATGGTGCAAGGAACACTAGTCTAAAATACTGCTAAAGATTATGGGAAATGATCACAGTCTACTCCCCAGTTTTTAGTTTTATTTTTGATTGTGGCACTATATAATTCTTGTTGAATTTGATCAACAGATACAGATTTAATCTATAATTGAACACTAATATACTGCAAAGCATTCTGGGTAATGCCGTTTTTTAGTTTCGTTTTTGAATAGTGGCACTATGAGTTGTAATTCTTGTTGGTTTTGATCAACAGATACAGATTTAAACTGTGCATTGAATTTATAAATGTAAATTCAATGTACAGTATTGTTAAATCTGTATCTGTTGATCAAATTCAACAAGAATTATATAGTGCCACAATCAAAAATAAAACTAAAAACTGGGGAGTAGACTGTGATCATTTCCCATAATCTTTAGCAGTATTTTAGACTAGTGTTCCTTGCACCATGAGTCAGAAGGACGTCTGTAGAAGAGACCTGGGGGTACTTGTTAGTTTGTGAATTACTGTAGTGAGGTTCAGAGTGTCTTCTTTGGGTTTACCTCACACAATGTTAAAAGAGAAGTCACAGAGTTTTGTGCAACAAATGGCTCTCACTTAAATAAATTTATTTTTACAGCCTCCTTTAATTCAACGCTGATATCAGATCGGTAAAGTATCGGTATCGATTGATACCAAGTTTTAAAGTATCAATATCGGATCGGAAGTGAGAAATGTGGATCGGTGCATCCCTAATATATATATCAAGTTCACATGAGAAGATGTAAAAAATGGCAGGTTGGCTTTAGGGATGCACCGATCCGATACCAGTATCGGTATCTCTCCCGATATTAAACAAAGTTCTAGATCGGGTATCGGTGACAATGGACCCGATCCATGAGCTCCGCGCATGATGTGACGTTATAATGCTGCTGGCGTCAGTGGTAACAGTTCACCGTGCGTCAACACATCTCCAGCTCTTTACGAAGATTATAATCTGGGACTAGACAAACCAGTGCGTTCTCTGCTGTAAGTAAATTATTGTTTCTGTGTCATGCTAACCGAGCCATTATGCGCCAGCGACACGCAGTGCAGTGGCACGTGCAGTTTTCCAAATGGAGCGAACGAAAGGATCAGCCATCTGGAGCTTTTTTACTTTTTTTTTTTGCTTTATCCTCCCGACATTTAACAAGAAAAGTACCTAAACAATTGTTTGTTAGCTCGAAATTATAGCAAAGGTGTGTCTCAGTCTAACCTTTTCTTAATAAATGCACTTTAATGGTCAAATCGGCTTTATTTAAAAAAAAGTTTTGCTGCCTGTGTGCTCCGTGATCGCTCAGCGGTGAGAAACAGAGGAGCGCGGCTCGTTTCGCTAACATTTAACAAGGAAAATACCTAAACAATTATTTGTTAGCTCAAAATTATAGCAAAGGTGAGTTTCTGTCTAACGTTTTCTTAATAAATGCACTTTAATGGTCAAATTAGCTGCATTTCGCCGGGGCGGTGCAGCTGACTGCTGGATTGAAGTTTCAAGGCAGAGAGCAGAAAGGTGGAGAATGTATGGCAGGCCGAATAAAGGGCGAGGCATAGCTCCGCGCTAGCGTGAGGCCACGCGGCGCCACGCTGTGCGAGCTGCGCTTGCACAAGCCTTTGAACGCTCGCGCGAACGCGCCAAGCTCAAATTTTACGACCGCTCACGCGCGCGCGGTGTCTCACAATAAACTGCCCTGGTGGCAAACTGTTTTGTGTGACACACAAATGAATTAAATTCCTCTTCTTCATCGCTGATCTGGACTTTTCTTTTGTTTTTTTGCCAAAAGTCAAGTGATCGCTTGAAGCGGTCACCATTCACTTCCTCCTCCGATGAGGAGGAATGAATGAACTTGTTCTCAGACCCGACCTGTCAATCAAATCAGTAGGCTGTCAGCAAATGACCAATCAGCGACCTCAATTTGTCCCCGTAGCTAAACGCTCCGCCCTGCTTCTGCTCAAATGACATCAAGTATTTGGAGCGAAAACGTTGGAGCCACATGCTGCTTCACGCTGTGCTCTGCTGTGAACCCCCCACGCGCAGCACAGGCGCGTGGCGCGGCGCTCGGTCCAGCGCGGAGCTTTGCCTCGCCCTTCAGTCAATAATAGCTAGTGAAGATTCTCAGTCATCCAGGACATGGTAAATTCTAAAAAGTGCAAGTAAAAAACAAAAAGTGCAACAAAAAAAAACAAAGTATAGTATAATAGTATAATAAATAGTATAATAAATAAAGTCCAGTTGTTTTTGTCTTGAACTTTTTAAAATTTGTCATTATAGACACGTTTTCCTATTACATGGTACAACAGCCAACAGCATGCCAAACATTTACTACCATGGGGCCATCAGGAACTGCAGTTTGTTTTTTGTTTTTTTCAGTCAGAATGAATGGAAAGAAAGGACTGATTTCTGTTTATTTGGAATATATGCCAACCAAGTTATTGAAGCTATTGTTTTATTAGGCTGCTACTTTTCAGTTTGCACAATTGCAGTTAACCAAAGAAAGGACTGATTTATGTTTATTTTAAATATATGTCAACCAAATTATTGAACTTAAGTTTTATTTTCCTAAATTTCAGCTCTTTTATTAGTGTACATTATATTTTGAAGTAAATGGTAAATGGTACCGGTAAATGGAGCTTATTTATATAGCGCTTTCCAGCCCCCTGTGAGGAGCCCCAAAGCGCTTTACAATACCAGCCATCCACCCATTCATTCAGACATTCATACACCGGTAGTGGTAGCCTGCCTTGCAAGGCGCCATCCAGACCTACCGGGAGCAACTCGGGGTTAAGTGTCTTGCCCAGGGACACAACGACACATGGTGGGCGGATGCGGGATTCGAACCTCCAACCTTCCGATCAGGGGTCGACTGCCATTACCACTACACCACGGCCCGCCCACAAAGTCCTAATTGCACTCACTGAACAAGTTAAATTTAAAGATTTTTTTATGTGTTCAACTAAGCTTGTGAACAGTTATTTTATTTAAGATTGCTGTACTGGTGCATAGTTATAAAATAAATGTGCAATTCAGTAGTTCATTTATGTCTGTTTTTTATTTTTAAATAGGAAAGAAATGTTTCAATTAATGCTGTTTTTCAGTATCGGATCGGTATCGACCGATACTAAACCTCAGATATCGGAATCGGTATCGGAAGTAAAAAAAGTGGATCTGTGCATCCCTAGTTGGTTTTCTTGGACTGTGAGGTATCAGTTTCTGATAGAGGATATTTGCAAACTGAGGTGTACCGCAAACCAACCCACACAGACCAGTATTTACAGTTTGACTCCCATCACCCTCTGGAGCACAAGTTAGGAGT
This sequence comes from Garcialebias charrua, assembly GCA_038048925.1. Lineage (NCBI taxonomy): Eukaryota > Metazoa > Chordata > Actinopteri > Cyprinodontiformes > Rivulidae > Garcialebias > Garcialebias charrua. The sequence continues at coordinate 21,518 of JBBPBX010002686.1, forward strand.
CATCAGGACTCTATCACAGAGCAGACAGCGTCCCCACTAACTCAGGAGCCAGACAGAAGGAGAAATCCTGGACTTCTGCTTCCTGGAAAAAGGTATCAAGACCTTCCCCTCTTTACTGGATGCCCAATCCACACTAAGGGAACTCGGAATTCCTGTGGAGGTGGATGATCGAGATATCTTGGAGAGAGAATTACTACGTGATAGATGGCAGACCCAGGGGAGACGTGAGTAGGCGGATCAAAATCTGAACACCATGGACATCAGGGCCATTATAAACTCTGTGGATCAACACAAGGAGGGCTGAGATGGTAACGCACACCTGGCTCTGCCCCCAGTTTAGCCGTCATTTCAACCAATGGTGGAGAGTCTAAGAATATAAATAAGGACATGCAGGTATAATATTTATTAATATTTCTAACGTATAGGTCTGCGTGTATGGGGTGAGTGTTTTCTCTTTAACTGGGCATTTAAGGCAGCAAAGAGTTGGAGACTATGGACTGCTGCTTACACACTGTAGCCTTTTCGCACTGCATGGCCCTCCCCGGCTCTCCCCTGCTTCTAACCCGGGTTCGGCATGTTCGCATTCTCCTTTTCCGCCCGGGGTCCGCCCTCGTTTTGGAACCATCTCCACCGTGGTTCTTATCGGGCCGGCCCCACGGACCCAGTTTGACGTCATGTACTGCTCACATTTGATTCGTTGTTTGCAGCAGGGGCGGGACTCATTCAAACAACAACCTCAGCGCGAGCTGATTTCATTAATATTTAACTACAGTAACCCCTAAAATAATTGTTAGCTGAATTAGTGTTTCGGAGTTAAATTTTTGTTAAAGCTAGGGTATGTAGTTTATTTTTTAAACATATTTCTTCACTCTGCCCTTATCTCCTGATACATTGATCTTTGACATGTAATCTCTCAAAAAACTATAGTCCTCTGGCGTCTCCCGGTGGTAATAAAAGCATTTATAAAAAGCCAAGAGCGCCCCGCGGTTAACCAGCCAATAAAAACAGAGTTTACTACCAGCCAATAAAAACAGAGCTTCTTACTTTTCACCCCCTAACCCACGCCCCCCTCCCCAACCCACGCCCCCGCCTGTCAGCCTGCAGCGAGCCCCGCAGGTTCTTGTTGAAATAATTTCAAAGCGATGCAAAACTGTTTTGTATGTGACACAAATGTATTAAATATCCCTTCTTCATCCCTGCTCTGAACTTTTATTTTGTTTTTTTTGCCAAAAGTCAAGTGATCGCTTCCTCCCCTCCAGACCTGCACTGACAGATATGAGGAAGTGGATCAATTTGTCACGAGCGAATTAAATCATGTCCAACGTGGCTGTGTGAAGCTCTGCAGGTTTCAGGGTGTTTTTGTTTTGCTGGACCAGTGGTCCATGTTTTTATTTTATTTTTTAGAAGGTTTTATTAACACATAATCACAGAACATTGCAGCGCAGAAACGGGACATGTAGAGGAGGCGGAGCATTCCAGGCTGCAGCGCGAGTGAGGTGGAGCTGAGTCATATATGGCTCTGAGTGAGGAGGGACCAGAAACATGTCTCTGTTCAAAATGTTTCTAAGTGCCAGCGTGTTAAAAAGCTGCATACTGAGCCTTTAATGACTGATTACAATTCAGCTTATGTTAGGACGTAAATAACACGAAGCGCGCACCCATTTCTGCCTTTCCGCGCGGCCTGAATGTCATTAAAATATAACTAATATTGTCTAACTCTTGCGCACAGCCAGGGTTTTAAAATATAACTACAGTAATAATCTCTAACTTCTACGTGCAGCTAGAATGTTAAGAGGAGTGATTGCTATATAGGTAAAGTGGACACCTAAAAATCCAGTCCGCCGCTGTAGCTCAGAGAGATCGTCACTGCTCTTACACTCTTTTATCTTGACCCGAGGAAGCGGGTTCACTTACCACCTGGTACAAAGTTATTTTACTTTTTTTTATTGGAGTAAATAAAAAGGAGTTTGTTTGGTTAACACAACTCCTTTTTGGAATTCTTGTACTGGTAGCAAAAAAAAGGATAACAGTGTGTTGGTATAAACCTTTACCCCCTACTATGAATCAATGGAAAGAGAGAATGGTGAGTGTTTATACAATGGAGAAAATAACAGCAAAACTAAACATGTCCATTGATTTATTTACGAAAAGGGGGAACCCTTTGATAACATCCTTGAAATTGACATTGTAGCACGTAAAATAAATGTAAATACACATGTATACTCTGTGTATATGTTTAACATGTGTTTCTGTTAAGATGCAGATAAAAACCGCGTGAGGAAGATCTTGCCTTTATTTTTGTGTGTAACCTGTTTTTTATGCTGGTGAAGATTCTCAGTCATCCAGGACATGATGAAATCAAAAAAGGTGTTCAATACAGGAGCAACTGGACTTTATTTTTAATAAAGCAGGAAACGTCTTCTATTACAAATAAAGTCCAGTTGCTCCTGTATTGAACGCCTTTTTTGATTTAACCTGTTTTTTATACTCCACTGATCAGTGGAGAAAAGATTCTTTGGAATTTCAGCTCGCCAAATCATTCGTATGTTCTTGTTCTACTGATTTGTTTGATTGTATTGGAAATTGATGTTTATGACTTAATGTGCTAAATATTGAACTGGAATACAGAACTAATAAAATAAAGTCTTGTTCAAAAAAAAAAGAAAAAAGAAGGGGAAATCCCACACAAGACAGGCTCCAGAGAAATGTGGATATCCTAATTGAGCCTTCCTCAAAGCAGAGACGAAACCCAAACAGGACTTCAGCCAGCCATCAGGTGAAAAGAAGGAACCCAGACACAGACAAGTGGTCGTTACATGTGTTGAGGGAGTTTCAGAGACATTCAGACGTTTATTTTCTAAACACAACGTCG
>JBBPBX010002686.1:32196-45420 GCA_038048925.1 Garcialebias charrua
GTGGCCGCGGGGCTGGGATGGGGGGTGGGTTTAGGAGCGTGAGAAGTGAGAAGCTCTGTTTTTATTGGCTGGTTAACGGCGGGTCACTGTGGCTTTTTAGAAATGCTTTTAGAGAAGCAAGGGGACTATAGTTTTTTTCAGAGATTACTTTGTCTAACATCAGTCTGTCAGGAGATAGTGACAGAGTGAAGAAATATGTTAAAAATATATTTTTAGAAAAGTTACAGACTACACTACAGAACTGCAGACTGCACCTTTAAGAGGGGGACAGTTGAACCCGGAGGCCTCCACCTACAAGAACCACTTGCGTTTCAACCTTTGTTGCCAAGTCCGCTTATTATGAGCGACTTTGGGCTTGTTTTTTCTGCAGTCGCTTATACATTTTGTTACGTTCAGGTGAGGTTGGCACAAGCGACAGACAGGCTGATGTTTATTCAGCGGTAAAAACAATATAAGCGCGTGCAAGTAATGACGAGTAGAGCTTGAGCAGAATACAGACGACTTCCGTTTAATTTTTATTTTATTTTTTATTTGTACGCATCCTTTATGATTGTCTGTTGTTGTCGATGTCCATTGTTGTCATCACTCTTCGTTTAAAATTCAGGTCTCTCTGGTAAATGAGTCCAAGGCTTAATGGGATTCATTTGTATAAATAACGGTAGAATTAATGATACATATGTAAAATGTATTTTTATTTTTTTAGAGTGGATATGTTCTTCAAAGTGCTTAGCATAATTTTGCTGTTTATATGTAATAAATGTATGTTTATACTGTTTAAAAACGGCCTTTGTTTTACACAATGGGGTGGGTTGCCAGTTGGGCTTGTTTTGGGCTTGTTTTCATGGAGCTAGTCGCTTGTTTCTGTCGCGAGATCTGGCAACACTGTGTCTTTCGGACGAAAGAAGAAACGTTTCTACAGTTTTTTTTGCTTTGTTTTGTTTTGTTTTTTGAATGTCCAGAGGACCAGACTTAGCTTTTTTAGACAGCATCATAGTATTTTTTTAAATCTTTGTGGCTCTGCTGTGTTGAGTCTAAAGACAACGAACGTGATCACATCAGTGTTGTACTGTAAGCTGTAAACTGGGATTTCAGCAACTGACTATTTAATATATTTAGTTTGTAATACTGAGGCATTGGTTGATTATACCTCAGTATTACAGCACAAATAGGGACAGAGTTCAACCTGGACACACTGATCTAATTACAGTGTGCTGACAGCGCAACTCTGCTGCCACAGCATCAAGGTCATGTCTGGACTTGAGAATAGGACACAAGCTCTAAAGTCAATGTTTGATCAAAGGATTGGTTAACAAGAAAAATCTGAACCCACTAAAAAATCCTTTGTTTTATTCAGAAATTTATATTTCAGAATGCATAAATCAAGTTCTAAAAAAGGTTTCAGTAATACAAATTTTGTAATGGGAGACTGCGACAAAGTGACGATTCAATGCAATTTGCTGGCTTCCTTAAATAGATAACTTTAGTATTTACATACATACTGTACATTATTACTGTACATATATACAGTACTGTAGATAGATAGATAGATAGATAGATAGATAGATAGATAGATAGATAGATAGATAGATAGATAGATAGATAGATAGATGACTTCTGTTGTGACTTGGTGCTATTTAATAAACTGAATTGAAATTAATAGTTCTGGTATTAAACTTCTGCTAAAATATAAAATAACATTACTGTATATAACTTTTACTATTCTAAAATATTTACCAGCTGAACCATCAAAGCTTCATGCAGCCTTGATAGTTATTTAATCCTATAAAAACAAGTGTAACTGTCTAGTAATAAGTATGACAAAAGTCCAGAAATTGCATTGTTATGATATATTAGTAACCTATTTTTTAATATTATGAAATTCTTATTAAAAAGTACTGAGTTCACATGTTTTGTTGTTCCAAAAGTGCCAAAGGGAAGCTGCTTGTGTAGACCTTGTTGTCAGCCCCAGTCACTGAATCAAGACAAAACCAGAAAACAAACAAATACTGAAGCTGACCAGTCCTGTTGCAGTGATGAAATGTGACTGAAAGCTATTGGGTTTACTTTAATAATTGATAGAAAACTTGAGTATTGGTTGTGCACTACCACAAATAGCAACACTCAATTTGCAACATTTACTCGACTTGGAGGAGCAGGTTAGCACCACTTATCGCAATTATACGTTTTAGAGAGCATAAATAAGCCGGTGGCTTGAAATAAACGTTCAACTACTGTTGTAATTCACGTAACAAAGATTACAAAGTTCGTTTCAGTAACTTGCCGAGGCTTGTTGTTGTTGAACTTGTACTAGCTAACTTGAACCCTAGCTTAGCTTCACAACTAGCTGTTATGTGTAAACAAAATCCGTAATAATTGTTAATATTTAGACCAAAAGACCACTCGACTGAAAAAATATTAAACTATTCATACAAATCGTATCTTGTAATAAAATGAATATGCTCAGGGCAGGGGCAGTTAGTAAGTAAAGTCGGTTAGAAGTTAGAGCTAAATTTAGCAAGATAGCACTTTGCTATTTAGATAATACTGCATAAAATAACATAAATATAAATTATGACGGAGTGCAGTTGAAACAATATGTTTGAATATAATTTATATGGGATGCAGACATAACTGTTGGCTACCTTTACAATGTCCAAATGTGTTCAGGACAGTATTCACTCATCCACAGCTGAAGTTAGCAACATCCTCCATCGAGTCCCAACGTGAAGTACTTCCGGTGACACCGGGGGTGAGGCGTTCAAAGTCCACCGCCAGTGTCGGAAGACAGGATATCGTGATCGCTGTGCTGATCGGTTATTCTTTACTTGTACTGTACATTAAATTTGCATTGTTGCAGACGTTCATAAAAATAAACATATTCACATTTCTCCCCTCTTTAGTTTGGTACAGAGTTCATGGCAATATTAATTAATTTATATATGGTGTTATCATTGATGACAAACTGGCATGGAAACATCATGTAAATTCCATTAAAACAAAAATAGCTAGATCAATTGCAGTACTGTATAAAGTCAGGGATTTTTTAATTGATAAAGCTCTGTATATGTTGTATAACACAATCATTGTTCCACATTTAATCTATTGTATTGAGGTTTGGGGAAAAGCGTGCAAAACAATTACAAAGCCTGTTTTTATTTTACAAAAGAGAGCTGTAAGAGTAATCACCAGAAAACATTTCAGTCACCCATCAAACACCTTGTTTCTTCAGCTAAATTTATTGAAATTCCAGGAATTGGTAGAATATAGTATTTTATCAGTTATGTATAGGGCTCATAATAACACATTACCTTTAAATATCCAAAGACATTTTATAAAAAGACAAAGTTATTACAATCTCAAAGGGACAGAGATATTCATCAAACCACAATTCAGAACCAGCTTAAAGGGACGGTCTACCTCAATTCAGGGAGTTCGATTGTGGAATGCTCTGGAGAGTGATGTTAAAAATGCAAAATCAATGTATACATTTAAGAAAAAGGTCAAAAAGGACTTGCTCAAAAACTATATATGATGTAACTTAGTGTGTTTGTGTAAATAGAATTATTCATTTTGTGATGTAGTTTGTGTATTACAGTTAGAATGATATAGTTTGTGTATTACAGTTAGAAAAATTAAGTAGAATTATTCATTTTCTGATGTAGTTTGTGTATTACAGTTAGAATGATGTAGTTTGTGTATTACAGTTAGAATGATGTAGTTTGTGTATTACAGTTAGAAAAATTAAGTAGAATTATTCATTTTCTGATGTAGTTTGTGTATTACAGTTAGAATGATGTAGTTTGTGTATTACAGTTAGAAAAATTAAGTAGAATTATTCATTTTGTGATGTAGTTTGTGTATTACAGTTAGATAAATTAAGTAGAATTATTCATTTTGTGATGTAGTTTGTGTATTACAGTTAGTAAAATTAAGTAGAACTATTCATTTTGTGATGTAGTTTGTATATTACAGTTAGAAAAATTAAGTAGAATTATTCATTTTGTGATGTAGTTTGAAGGTTATCATTGGTTGAACAAACTGTGAAATAAGGGGCAGATATAATAAGATTTCATCTTCTTTCTGCTCCCTTCATTTTATCCTACTTGTATTCTTGTATCTGATGAAACTGTCTTGTATTGTTCTTTTAAAATGAATGAATAAACATCAAATCATCAAATCAAAAATATATTATAAAATACATTTCACAACAATATTTGAGCATAAGAATATTTTATTGTTTAAAATCTCAAAAATTAAATGGATATAAAAATGTATGGAGACTTTTTTTAAATGTAGGTAAATTTTTAACAGCACAATAATGATTTTTTTCTTCTTCACTCGTTTAATAAATTACAGGCCAAGCATTCTTGGAAGAAAAATGTATTTTGACAATTTTTTAAGCAACAATTTTCAAGGGAGATCTTGGTGGGAAAAAAAATGTTATTCATTTGATTGATTCCAAAAGTTAATCAGCTGTACACATACATCCTTTATCAAAGTTTCAAGAAAATCTGTCTTCGTGAGATATTTTGCTAACATAATCAAACAACACACACAAAAGCAAAACATTATCGCTACATTTCACTGTTTGGTGATTCATGTAAAAGTACATACATTTATACTACAAAAATAAGCAATAAACTAGCATTTTATTGACAATCTATTTTCCCTTTAGTATTTTTTGATTGACCTAAACTTTTATTTGATTTACTTAAAACGTATAAAAACAAATGTTTCAGTTCAAGATTCCTTTAATTTCCATTATTACACACACAAAAATAAAACCCTAAATCCTGCAAGTTTCATTGAAGTTCACATGTTCTCAGTTTTACAAGCCAAAGATAATGAAACATAAAACTTTTAAAGCTTTTTAGCGTTCAGCAAAAAATTTTGTGTGTATGCGACACTGTGTCCAGGAATGTTTTAAAAACAATCTGTCTCCTTTTGAAATGCACCAAAATACAAACCATTTGACATTTTTAAATGAAATGAATGACAGAATGGTTGTACCGTATTTCTCGCCCTATAAGTTGCAGTTTTTTTTTGTTGTTGCATAATTTACATACCCTGTGACTTATACACGAAGCAACTTATTTATGGATTTTTTTCCCCATACTGTATTTATAAACAAATTTTTAGCTGAGATATGACCGTTTTCATTCATTCTGACTGAAAATATTGAACACTACCATTTTCAGCCGCTAGATGGCACTCGAGTAGTATGGCATGTTGTTGTATCATGTAATAGGTAAAAGTGTCTATTAATGACACAATCAGCTTGCCATAGTCTGCCACCGTCGTCTGCCTGGAGCAACCGTCAAATCAGTTTCATTTCACTGCGACGCCCCGGCAAAACGCAGCTAATTGACCAACGAAGTGCATTTATTAAGTAAAAGTTCAACTGAGACACACCTTTACTATAATTTCAAGCAAACAAATAATTGTTTTTAGGTGGTTATCTTGTTAAATTTCGAAGAAATGCACAGCAAGTGTGAGTGTGAGAGTGGATGGTTGTTTGTGTGAGTGAGACAGGTCCCTCTTGTAAATGAGTCCCCGTGACTCAACGAGGCTAGCCTGTATAAATAAAGGTTGAATGAATGAATGAAAAGTCCTCTAGTGCACGCACTACTTCCGCTTATCGGCTTTTGAAATGCAGCTGATTTGACCATCAAAGTGCATTTACTAAGGAAATGTTAGACTGAGGCTCACATTAGCTATAATTTTGAGCAAACAAATAATTGTTTTTAGGCGGCTAACTTGTTAAATTCTTGTGAAAGTCCCACCGTGCACGCCCCTACAGCCACCATTTGGCAGTCAAATGATTTTTGCCACAACACCGGCCCACATTTTCGGGTTGTCAGCGTTGATGAGTAACAAACCCAATGTGTCAGCGGTGACGCATAATAGATGTGACGTATGCGGCAAAGTAACATATTTATGGATTTTTCCACTTTATTAGACATAATTGAACCGATGCAACTTATAGGGCGGAGCGACGTGTACGGAGAAAAATACGGTATGTTAAAATGGAACAAAGACAGCAGCTTCACACAAAATGTCACATTTTAACAAACATGACCTAAGTGCGAAATATTCCCGCGGAGATTTAAAAAAAATAAGTGCATACTGACTTTGAAATGTACATGTATAAAAAGTTGTCAGTTGGACCTTTTATAGTTTATCAGTTTGTGCTACCGGTGCATTTAATGCTTTAGCTTACGGGGCTCAGTTCTCTCCCTTTATTCCTCAGATGCCTCTTCCTCATCTTAATAATCCACTTTATAGTGAGCTTGGCAAAATCAGCAGCTTTGAAGAGAGCCATGAAGACACCGCAGAGGATAGCCATGGAGCTCCAGGGGTTCGCAGTCACAATCTGTTGAGAAATAAACATTGCCGTCTACAACTGGTCCGTACAGACAAATTGTAATTTGGGTTAAAATGTTTGGGAGAACTCGCCAGTCTGATGTCCTGAATGAAAGCATCGCGCCACTCGAAAACAGCAAAGAACAGCTCGTTGCTTTGTTCCGCTTCAGGCCTTTTATCATTGAATTTCACCACAGAGGACTAAAACAAAACAATATCAAGCATGAATAGTGAAATGTAAGCTTTTAAACGTATTCATGCACATAAAGGTATAAATTGGTAAATACCTCTTGCCGAAACTCAACAGCTTGATCACTTTTTCCAGATGTTTTCACTAAAGACATCTTGACCCAGGTTCTGAATCCTCCAGAAAAGGTCCACATGGAGTAGTTCTTCTCACAGGCCCTCATAAACTCCGACTGGTTTGCGCTGACGGTCAGTAAACACATGAGCGGCCGATCGTTCACGGTTTCATGGGACGTGAAGCAGAAATGGTACTTACCTTTGAATGAAGTCGCTGAACTTAGAAAAAAGCATGTAAGTGATGGCACTGAAGTCCGCTTCTGTTTCGTTCTGACTGAACTGCATGAAGATCAGCTCTTTGTTTTTGACGTCAGACGGGCCACGGACCACCAAAGCTAGTTTCTACAACACAAATTAATACATATGCTAATACCGTACGCCAGTGGTTTAGATTAAAACCGCATTTATTGCATGTTTTAAACATATAAAGCCAATAAATCAAAGACTTTAACAGTTACCTGAGTCTGATTTATGAACGGCCCAAAGTAAGTCACTTCTTTAACCTCACAGTCCCCTTGTTGAGGTTTACCAGGATTCGTTAATGGTGGGATGTAGTCATGGTAGTGATGTTTGCAGCTCAGCAGATGAGCATTGCCTGGATACAAAGCAATACCTGCCCCGGGACAAAAAGTGACAACCAACACAATCAGAAAAGCCTTTATCCATTTTCTGTTGTTATTTGGTAAAGTTTAGTCTGTTTCTGTGTTTTGCTGGAGGTTTGAGTTATTATCACCCAACGCCAAGAGTGTTTTTGTCTATATTTTATGAATCAGTGGATTTTAATGAAACTCTCAGAAAGTAATCATAGGATGTTCATCGTCAAGGTTTGGAATTACCAATTCAAGATGGCCGTCACAGCCAACAAACTTAAAAAAAACATAACAATGTCTACAACGTGGCTACATTTATATATTTCGAGCTAAAACATGGTGTGGTAGTAACTGAACATCACCCCCAGTGCATATTCTAGGTGGTGACACACTGCGCAAAACTTTTGCTCAAAACTTCACACTACTTTTTGCCATCAACCCAGATTGTCTGTTAGCAAAAAATCTACAGAATGCACTGAAAGCTTATAGAAAATAATCAGCAGATGAACATCTACAACAAATAGGTTTTGGAGACACCCCGATTCAAGATGGCTGCCACAGCTAAACCGTTTTACAGAATACAAAAATTACTATCAGTAAGTTTTACAGATACAGTATTGAGCTGAAATTTGGTGTGTTAATAAAAGTTCTTGTGAATTTATAGTCAGAGTGCTAAATGACCTTGTGAGATCAAAGATGAACTAATCTTTAGACTACATTCTGTGTAGAAGAGGAAACCTGAGGGAGATTGGAGACTGTAAGGTTGTGATGGGGGAGAGCATGAAATCAGAGAAGAAGACCAAATGGTGGAAGCTAAAGAAGGAAGAATGTTGTGAGAAATTCAGAGACGAGCTGTTAAAGGCTCTGGGTGGTAAGAAAGAGCTTCCAAGTGACTGGGCTACTACAGCAACAGTAATTAGAGAGACAGGTAGGAAGGTACTTGGTGTGTCATCTGGACAGAGAATGGATGATAAGGAAACCTGGTGGTGGAATAGTGAAGTGCAGGACGCCATTCAAAGAAAGAGATTAGCCAAGAAGAAATATGACAGTGAGAGGACTGAAGAGAGGAGACAGGAATATAAGATATAGACTAATATATACGTTAAACAAACACCAAACTGTGTGCTAAAATATCTAAGGCCCTGTACACACGTAGCCAGATATCAGTAAAACCGAACAGTTTATCATGTGGTTTGGCCTTTCATCCACACGTGAACTCCGGTTGACGTAACTATAAACGAATAATTAAAAAACTCCGTCCAAAGTGGAGATTTGAGAGTTCTCCGCTTTCGAGTCTGCATGTGAACTTTCAGAACCGGAGGTTTATGCTCCAGCTGGAGCGGCGCTGACGTCACATAATGCTCGGCGAATAAAAAGCGCTAAAATGTTAACATACCTGCTCTGACATGATTCCCAGTCAGCATTTTCCTGCGTTTTATTAACTTTGTACTCCAACACAATATTTAATAGTAGTTCAACCTCGCGGTCTGTCCACACAAACGAACGAAAATAAAATAATAATGACAGTTAGTTGTGTTTGCTTTGAAGGGTTGTGACTGCACTACACTGCCACCTATGGGTTCGGCATATTCATTACAACGCTCTGTGGTGAAAATAGACGGGGACATGTAGACGAACATTTTAAATATCCGAACATGTATGTACAGAGATATTTTTTTAAATAATAATAATAATAATGAATTTAATTTATAACGCACTTTTCATTAATGAAAATCTCAAAGTGCTACAAAGTGCAACAGAATTAAATGTCAATAAAACAAATAATAAAACAAGTAAAATCAATAACAGTATCAACTAAGATCAAAAGTAGAATCATGAGGAGGTAGAGTATGCTCGGTTGAAAAGAAAGGTCTTCAAGCCGCTCTTAAAGTCAACCACAGACTGTGGGGCTCTCAGACAGTCAGGAAGAGAGTTCCACAGGCGGGGGGCAGCCACACTGAAAGCCCGGTCTCCCATGGTCCTTAATTTGGTTCTCGGAATGTGAAGGAGATTACTGTTCTGTGACCGCAGCGACCGGGTGGATGAGTATGGAATAAGAATATCCTTCAGATAATCTGGTGAAGCTCCATGTAAGCATTGATGTGTAATGAGAGCAGTTTTGTACTGAATTCTGTAGGCGACAGGAAGCCAATGAAGGTTATGGAGAATGGGCGTAATATGTTCAAATTTACGAACTCTCAACAAGATCCTTGCTGCACTGTTTTGAATATATTGAAATATATTTTGCGCAGATATTCGTTTTTCAAACACCAGGCTACGTGTGTACAGGGCCTAAGATATACGTTAAACACTAATACAGTAGTCCCTCACTACTTTGCGGGTCGACTTTCGCGGACTCGCTCTTTCGCGGTTTTTCAAAGTAAGATTGGACATGACAGACAACTGGCTGATTGATGGATGAGCCGCATGATCGGCATGGAGTTTTTATTTTTTATTATTATTTAGGACCTGCTGCACCTGCATGCAGTCCACAGCTGCAGGAGAAGCTTCCTCCTGTAGCATGTCAGGTTCTCCTCTCTGCAGTGGAGAAGTGGGCGTGGCCGAGAGCACCACGCTGGCAGGTGGCAGAGAGTGGAGATCATGACATGCTGTGCTCTTTTAGAGCGTTTAGAGTTCGGGTTAGTGGGGACAGTGGGTATATTGGTAGAAGGATGTTAGAAATGCAGCTGCCAGGAAAAAGACACAGAGGAGATATATGGATGCAGTTAGAGAGGACATGAAGGTAGATGGAGTGAGATGGAGGATGATGACTCGCTGTGGTGACCCCTGAATTGGGAAAAGACTAAAGAAGAAGAAGAAGAATTCTTAAAACGGGGTGGTCAAAATGCAGTCGTTCAAAGTAATGCTAGACCTTTAATTGGATTATTTTACTTTGAAATGCCTTCTTCAAAGCAAACCTGGCTTCCTGTTTTATTTTGTTGGCATTCTACACCTTGTACTTTCTGGTAATTTATTTTCTGTGTGGCATCAGATCTTTAGTTTCTTGCCACGTATATATTTGGAAGATGGAAGAGTAAAGGGCGTTCAGCCTCAGTGACAAGTGAAAACTGAGTTACATTAAAAAGTTTTGTATTAATCCTGCACATTACCATTATCAGAAGTAGAATCGTGTTTATTTGGCCAAGGATGTTTGTTTCAAATGTTTTACAGGTCATATTGAAATTTGAATAATCAAGTTTTGTACAAACCTGGGGGTGGAAATGACACAACTTCTTTGTAGGTGACAGACATAACTGGCTGGCTGAGTTTCTCCAAAAAGTCTGAGATGGTCTGGTAGGCCAGGAAGATGGCCACAGTGGTCAGCAGTAGGTAGATGAAGATGAGCAGCACAGTGAAGACATTTTTCAAGCAGGCTTTACTGAATCTCACTGATGGCCTGCTCCCTCTAACATCACCCTCTATAAGGAGAAGAAAGGACAAAAGGTGGCCTTACAAGAGGAAACAGGGAGACGTATATAGACAACTAGTAGATACTAAATTTTATGTGTCAGTACTTTTGGCTTTGGGTCTGTAGACCTCAGAACAAATTAAATGTACCAGAAAATACTGTACTGTATATGACGTGTTGTGCTCATTACCTGGTGTAATGCTGCCGTTGGGCTCCTCAGGCTCCAGGTCTTCATCAATGCCATCAAAAAAACCTTGAGACTGGGTGTTAACTTCATCACTGTCATCATCATCTCCATCATTGAACTGTTCAGTTAACAAAAGATCATTTATTATTTTAAAACAATTTCAGCAGCAAAATTTCACATATTATTGCTGCATAATGTAAAGTAAAATACTAAAGATGCATGATGTTATCTGCATGGTATAGGTATCGGCTGATATTAGCGATAAAGCTATATATCAGACGTTGGTCATTCCATCAAAATAATGCATGGATATGTAAGGCGCTGTTTTTGAATGACAACCCAGTGACAAGGATGCCTGCAGCGCCAGCACATCGTTATGACGTTACTCACGCCGTTGAGTTTAGATTTGTGACAATTTACAAATTTGCACCGTTCAAGTGTTGTCATTGTGTTGTAGAGAGTAAATGTCATGCTCCAAGTTGGTGTTACATCATCCCCCTTTTAGGCATCTGCATTGGTAGCAGACCAAACTGACGAAGACCATGCAGAATAATGTATTTTAATTCCACAGTGTTGAAAACTATGTACCAGTAGTCTCTGTAAGTACGGTAGGTCTAGGGAAAAACATTATCGGTATTGGTATTGGTTATCAGCCAAATAAGTTTGAACATATCGGCATATCGACCAAAATCGTGAATCCCTAGGAAATACCATACTTATGACGTTCATTGACGTAAATACAGTAGATTGTGTGCCCAATTATATTATTATATTAGTACATATCATAGAGTAATATAATGAATATATTGGTTTTGTGTTGCACTGTACAGTACTTCTATTATAAATGTGTAGCTACAGCATTGTAAAATTCATTTAGTCTAGTTTTATTTATTCAGCAGTGAAAAAATATAACATTGTCACAAATTTCACTTTTTGAAGACAACAATCTAAACTTTCAATTCCAGTGTGATATTTAAACGCATTAAATGAGAGACAGTAGACGCACAACAATGTCTTTTCAAATGACTGCTGATTTGAACATTTCTTATCCGCGTGGTCACATGACGTTCCTGACAGGAAGTCCCACTAAACACAAAGTTATTGTACTTGGTTATTTCGGCTCACTTGACCGCGGTGGTTATTGACAGAAACTGTTTTAAAGATTAATTCAAACTAAAAGGAAGTGTAAAGATCACCTCTTCATAGGACTGGGTGTTTTCCTTTCCGGGCATTCCTGAGCGCTTCTTTTACTCCAAACACTATTTCAGTGAAGTCAGAAAACAACGTTAAAATGTCTCGTGTATTCTTAAACAAAATGCCATTTTGTTTGAAGTCCGCTGGGGTCTCGTCTGACTCTTGCTTCTCAGGTTGAGAAAACCCAAGAGTTAACCCGAGGCGATTGGTGCCGACGATGAAGGTCCAAAAAAATAAAAAATTCCGGGTTACCCTGAAGTGGACCTCTTTTATCATACCGGTATGTGCTGCATTCAGGAAATCATGGGAACATTTAGCGTTACACAACGAAAGCCATAATCAACACAAGTAAAAACTTCAGAGGTTTAAGCACAAAACAAATATGTTGAGAACTGCTAATTAAAGCATCTAAAGTTTTATATATGTTCTGTGCATCAACATTACTATGTTGTTTTAATTGTTAATTATAATTGTTTTTTTTCATTCAACCTTTATTTAAACAGGTTAATCCCATTGAGCCTCGAGGACTCATTTACAAGAGAGACCTGTTTACAATGTTTTAATTTGTTTTTATGGCCTGTTTTTATGAATTCGTGAAAAAAATAAGAAAAATATGTATTTTGTATCAAAAGTTGCAAAAATGATGACACAAATTGAATTTGAAAATGTTTTATGTTCTGTTAAAGAGCTCTCTACGGAAGAGCATTGCATTCACATAATAATTTTTTTGACTCATTATCTCATAATTATGAGATCCTGATCTCATAATTATGAGATAGTATCTCATAGTTATGAGATAATATCTCATAATTATGACATCTTACCTCATAATTAAGACATCTTATCTCATAATTATGACATCTCTCATAATTATGACATCTTATCTCATAATTATGAGATCTGATCTCATAATTATGAGATACTATCTCATAATTATGAGATTATCTCATGAGATAGTATCTCATTATGAGATACTATCTCATAATTATGAGAGTCCTACACGGAAGAGCATTGCATTCACCAAATAAATAAAAAATTGACTCATTATCTCATAAATATGAGATCCTGATCTCATAATTATGAGATGAGATAAAATGTCATAATTATGTCATAATATTAGATATGTCGTAATTATGACATCTTATCTCATAATTATGACATCTTATCTCATAATTATG
>JBBPBX010002686.1:47579-78641 GCA_038048925.1 Garcialebias charrua
TAAAAGTAGAAGTACCACATTAATGTTTTTACTTAAGTAAAAGTAAATAAGTACTGTACTTGCTTTTAAAAACACAAAGTATTAAAGTAAAAGTACTTGCTGAATGTATTACCTAATGCAGTGGTCTACAATACCATTAAGTGTGCATATTGTATGTATGTTTTCTGTAATACATTAATAGTGTTGAGCCATTTCAAAGAACAATGCTTCAGATAATACATGTTTTTTATTGTATGTATTCTGTGACACAGTTCACACTTGGACTTGTGATTCTGTGCATTCAAATTTCAGGGATGACGTCCAGAGTTAAATGTCATTAAGCAAAATAAGAATACTAAGGAATTATACCTTTGAAAGTTTTTAATATAACAAAGCAAAACCAATGTGTCATTTTAACTGCAGTAAACACTTTTAAATAAAAGTTGTCTGCCTGAAAAAAGGAGCATTAGACCTAACAAAGGAATATGCTCTGATCACTTCAACTCCAGTTTGTCTTCAACTCTAGTTCAAATAATGTAGTCGTAATGGGTCAACAGTGAACAATATTTTAACTTCCTGACACCATTTTCAAAACTTGGACCAGAGTGTCGAGACATTTAAAGACATCTCTTGTCTCCTAACATCATGAACTGACACATTTTAATATTGCAGCAAGAATTTCTTGTTCAAGTTCAGAAGAAGTTGGTTTTCAAAGTTTTCTGAGTCCAGTCTGGCTCTTTTGGGAGAGAAAATCTGCCCTGCTGTACTGAACAGTCTTTCAATAGTCTTTCAATAATATTTCAATAGTCTTTCAATAATATTTCAAGAGTCTTTCAAAAAGGTCATGGGTGGTGTGTATCTTCTGGCTGAATCTCTGTGGTGGAATCCATTTTGGGTGTGTTAGTGGTGCTGTGGGTGCTCCCAGCTCAATGATGTATATACTAGAATATACATCATTGGTCCAGCTCTTCTTGAAGGCAGGTCTAATGTTACCTGTCCACTTTGCAGTGATTCAATGGACCAACTCCTCTCTCGACATCAGTTACTTTCAAACTAACAACAAATCAAAAAACTGCAACGTGAATGTAACTTGTAACTCAACACATTATAGAAATGGGGTGTAGCAGAAAGTACAAATGCTTCATTTAAAATGTAGTGGAGTAAAAGTAAAAGTACCCACTTTTATGAAAAATGTACTTAAGTACAGTAACAAATTATTTGTACCGTACTTAGTTACATCCCACCACTGTCAAATGGATATTAACATAGAAAACAAATAACCTAAATAAATCACCTGTAAAGATAGGCTGTTATAAAGATGAACAAAAATATTTTTAGGGCAAAATTATTTTGAAAATATAAAACAAGGCTATTTTATTCTATCGGGGGAGTGGTGGTGCAGTGATTAGAGACTGTGGACCTGTGATCGGAAGATCGCCGGTTCAAGCCCCGGTACCGACATCAAAAAATGTGGATGGAAAAAGGTGAAACACCCACACCATGCTCAATAATCCAGGTATACAATCCAACAATTTTCAGTCAGTTCATCTGGACAGTTTATTTTCTTCTTTAATTACCATTTGTCACTCCACAGAGGTTTCATATGTACGTTTCGGTGCTTAAATCTTTGAGTTTTTATCTCTGTAAGTTTTTGGGCAACTTCTGATGACATGAAATATCTTTTGGACCATTATTTTAAAGAATGAAGCTCTATCCTTCATATGATGTAACAACAGGTTCATTACAGTTTGGTACATAGGTAGGTACAGTAGTACTACTGTGTAGTACATAGGTAGTAATGTAATCTACTGTGTATTTTTTGGACTGTGGTGTCCTCTACTGTTCTCCGATTGCATTTAGAACATGTGAACACCTGAAGAAAAAAAAAAAACTGAAGACTGGTGCAAGGTGCTACTTGTGCTGCTGGTACTGGATTTGTGCTGTTTCAGTTTGTTGGATTTTTAATTTTATGTTATTTTAGCATTATAAGGTGTAAAGCTGGGAACAAATGGGTAAAATACATGGTTATTATTATTTTATTTTTTTTTTTTTCAATCTAACTTGTAATTCTTCCAGTTGTACAAACTTGGTCACTAGGTGCATCACGCAATAAAAAAACATCTATTTAAAAACTATTACTTGGTATCTCTGGCAGTGTTTTTTTTTGTGTGTGACATTTTTCATTCTTTGTTTCATTTTTTTGTTTTGGTATTGTAAAATATAAATTTCTTTTTCTTTTTCCAATGCTTCATTTGAGTTTTTCATCACAAATTATGCTGGTGTCAGAATATCTGTGACATCCTGTGACTTTTTAAACCAAATCAACGCAGACATGTTCCTGTTTTTAGTATCTTACACCGGTTTAAAATGTAACTTGTTTTTTTTTTTAAATTTTGTTTTATATCACTTCTTTTATATAATTTAAATTTTGTATGCTTTCATGTTTATTGCTGTGTGTACCTCATTTATGGTTTTTGGGTTAGGGTTAGGGTTAACCCAGGTCTCTCTTGTAAATGCGTCCTCGTGACTCAACGAGACTAACCTGTATAAATAAAGGTTGAATGAATACCCTGTCTGGGGTTTTATAGCTTTGTGTTTTCCTCTGAAAAAGAAAGTAATCAATCACAGGAGACTGGCTGCTTAGTTCTATTCTGATTTACGTACATTAAAACAGGCATTTAGAAAGCTGGAAAGAAAATGGCGCCTCACTAATGTGGAAGAATTTTATTTATCCTGGAGAGACCGCATGCTAACATATAAGAAAGCTCTCCATGAAGGTAGAACTGTATATTGTTCATCTTTAATAGATGAGAATAAAAATAATACCATGTTCCTTTTCAGTACCATAGCTAGTCTAATGAAAAATCCTATCTCTGTTGAACCATGTATCCCTACAACTATAAGCCGTGATGACATGAGATGCTTTACATATAAAATTATTTTAATTAGAGAGATAATTCAAACCATCCACACCTCTGGTTCCCTGTCAGATGAAGCAACTTTAAATATGTCACTAGAACCTGATTAATGTTTGGACTGTTTTTGTCTCGTTGAGCTCTCTGAATTGCCAAAAATAAACTGTCAACATGTCTGCTCGATCCCATCCCAACCAGGCTATTTAAAGAGGAAATTGCCTTAATTAACATCCACAGTTTGGATGTGCTTAATTTATCTCTAATGAATGGTTACGTACCACAAAGCTTTAAGATTGCTGTAATTAAACTTAAGAAATAATCTTGACACAGGAATCCTGGCCAATTATAGACCTATATCTAATTGTACCTTTCATCCAAAAATTTCTAGAGAAAATAGGTGAAGTTGGAAAAAGTTTGAAGCCACCACACACAAAAACAGACATGCATGAAATGCTTTACCTCTTTCATGTTTATTTTCAAATTTACACCACTTTATATATGTTGTGTTTAGGAATGGCAGCATTTGTTGATGCAGACCATGAACCTATGTTTTACTTTTAACACTTTTCTCCTTTTCCTGTCAAATAGGCTATATGCCACGGGTAGGTGTGACGTACCTCCGTTAAAATATGGGACACATCCCGCACTTCCGGTTCCGATCCACTGCCCTTGTTGTTAGCGTTAGCTCCTAGTAGCAGACCATGACAACGACCCGAAACGGGAAGCGGCTGCGCGCTACTGGCGCCACAAGTGAGTTCCTTTGTGTCCGTCCACCGGTGGGAACAGCTGTTCCGAGGGGGGGTTCGGGCGAAAATTTATCGCGGCTATCCGTAGGGGGAACGTCGCCATAATTTCATATGGATTTATATATGTATAGAGTTATTATTGGTGTGTATGCAAATGTTTTATTTAGACATTTATGTTCGTGTCTTTCCCGCTAACCGGAAGTGCGCAGTCCGGCTCATGAATGCGGAAGTGCCAGAACGGATGTCCGTGGCATATAGTCTATTCTCTAACTCAATTATTCAAGGTCATTTTATCTTCATCATTTGAAATACAGGTAGTCCTCGGGTTACGACGTTTCGTGGTTACGACGCATCTCCCATTAAAATTTTTTTTTTTTTTTTTGAAAAGCTGAGTTCCGGTTTTACTTCCGGTTTGACGGCAGAAACAGCGGAGCTTGACGGGAGCAGTGGAAAAATACTACAGGGGGAGGAGACCTTATTGTAAACACTCTGGACCGAGATTCAGAGCAGGAGGCCGGGTTTGGACGGAGCGAGTCCAATTAGAGGTTGCTGCAGTCGGATACATGAGCTGGGAGCTGGACGGTGGTTTTACGTCGTAAACGGAATGGAGAATACAGCGGAGGGACGGAGGAATACAGCGGAGGGACGGAGGAATACAGCGTCACCAGCATCCAAGTAGGCTATTAACTCTTTTTTCCCTTCATTATGGCTCCAAATGTACAGTACAGTATGTGTTTTTTGATAATTATGTAGGGTACTGTGTTAGGATAGGCTAAGTGCTTAGTAATACAGTACTGTACATGTATATGGTGCAGTATGTATGTATGTATGATCCAACTTACGTCAAAATTCGGTTTACGACGGAGCGTAGGAACAGATCTCTGTCGTAAGTCGAGGACTACCTGTATTTGATCTTTGAATATTTTGTGCAGGTTTTCTCTCAGGATCTGAAGGAAAAGGCTCTTGTAGTTCAAGTTCAGGATCAGGTTTTAGCTAGAAGTGCTATGTGTTGTCATCATATGTTTCTATCAAATATGAAATTAGTTCTCTGCATTTAACCCATCACACATGAAACACACGGGTGGAGCAGTGGGCAGCTATGCAGGTGCCTGGGGAGCAGTTAGGGATTGGGTGTCTTGCTCAAGGACACCACAACATGTGGGGATGGCGGGGAGTTGAGCCTGCGACTTTCTGGTCCCAGGTTGGCTGCCTTACCCCTACACCATCTCAACAACCCTTGAGGACATCCAGAAAGAGCTGATCCCAACCAAGAAGCTGTTCTTCCTGCAAGTGAAGGAGGACATTCTGTCTGGAAGCATTTCCTGCCCTGCAGAGTCTTCCTGCTGCCTCCACTCAACCAATGCACAAAGATAACAAGTAGGTGCCAGTCAGAGGTCAAAGATTGTTGAGTTCATTTTTAATGAGTTTCATTTGTGAGATTATATATTAAACAAAAAATTGTTTCTGATGTCAAGCTGAAATTCACAACCCCAGTTCAGAAAAGTTAGAATTTTTGTGTAAAGTATCAATAAAAACTGAATGCAATGGTTAACAATTCTTATAAGCCTGTATCTTATTTACAGTAGAGCCAGTAATTTTTTCAGCTGTTCCATGATGTTGTACGTTGTACCCCTTTTTTATTTTATATTTTTAGAATAAGATATATTCTGAATTTGATAGCAACACATCTAAAATATATATATATAAAAAAAAAAGATAAGACAGGCAGCAAAAGGTAAGCAGTACAAATAAACAAAATCTTTGTGAATGTTTTGCAACAATATAGGTTAATTCAGCACACGTCAGGAGGAATGGGCATAAAAATAACATTTTACAGAATCTCTCAGGGTTAAAGATGAGCAGAAGATTTCCAGTATGTGAAAAAGAACTGCATTTATCAATTTCCAAATAATGTTCTTTGTTGAAAATCCATCTACAGTTCACATTGTCAACAAAATACTTTGAAATTCTGCAGAAATCTCTGAGCTCAAAAGACAAGGCTGAAAGTCAACACTGGATGCTCGTGGGCTTCAGGCCTTCAGGCAGCACTGCATTAAAACAGGTCCTGTTCTGGACATCACTGTGTGGACTCAGGAACACTTCCACAAACCATCATCTGTAAACACATTTCACTGTGACATCCACAAATGAGTTAAAGCTCTATCATGCAAAGAAGAAGCCACGTATAAACGCCATCTAGTAAGCTAATTTAAAATAAACTGAAGCCATAAGGAAACATGCTGTGGTAAAAAAAAATCCAAATTAGATTTTTTTTTTTTTTTACAATGGATGCTAATGTATATATCATCTGTAGAAAGTTCATTCTCAATAGTCCAGGTATCAAATCCGCTCATTCTCAATCAGTTCATCTGGACAGTTTCTTTTTAGTAGAAACGTTTCACCCTCACTCCAGAGGGCTTCGTCAGTCAGAGTAGTCCAAAGCAAACTGAAGCTACCCCACCAAGTAAACAACTTAAGTGGACCAACCAGTTTGCTGTAGCCAAGATGGTTTCTGGGGGCTTGTCCCTCGTCGACTCCTCCCAGGCAGGCAGACATGTCCAAAGTGGTTCAAGACAAGAAAGTTCATTCTCAATGCTACAGCAAACTGGTTGGTCCACTTAAGTTGTTTACTTGGTGGGGTAGCTTCAGTTTGCTTTGGACTGCTCTGACTGACGAAGCCCTCTGGAGTGAGGGTGAAACGTTTCTACTAAAAAGAAATTGTCCAGATGAACTGATTGAGAATGAGCGGATATATCCTCTGTACTACAGAGGAGCGGGACCATCTGAGCTGCATCATTGCTCAGTTCAAAATGCCTGCCTCTCTGATGGTATAAGGGTGCATTAGTATGTGCCACGTGGGGCCTACACATCTCAAAAGGCACCAAAATGGTAGGAAAGTGTATATAGGTTTCTATAACAGCATGCTTCCACCCAGATCATGTATTGTAAGTAAGGCCATGCATATTTCAGCAAGACAATACTAAACTGCATTCATTCTGTACTCAGTGCAACAGCTTCATTGTAGAAGAGTCCAGGTGCTGAACTGATCTGCCAGTCCTCTCACCAGCTGAAAACATTTGGAGCATCAGGAAATAAAAACGTTGCACAACGAAGACCCAGGACTGTTTAACAGCTGGATTCTTACATTAAAGAATGGGACAACAACCTCCAGCAGCTGGTCTTCTCCGACGTTCACAGACTGTTGTTAAAGGAAGAAGAGACGCTTCAGTGGCAAACAGCTGTCGGCTCATCGTTTAAAGGTGTTGCTGCCATCGAACACCGTCATGTTGTTCCCTAAAAATGGTCCCGTTTCTTTTAAACATCTGATCTGTTCACTATGAATAAAACTTAATGAGATTTACAAATCGTTGCATTCTAATTTTATTTATATTTTTTACAATATCCCAAACTTTTGCAATTGAAAATTAATTTCTCATTCTTTATTATCTTGATATTTTTGTATCAGTTGAACAGTATAGAAGATATGATTACCGTATTTTCCGTTGTATAGGTCGCACCGTTGTATAGGTCGCACTGTCCAATTATTGCCAAATATTTGAAAAAATCCATAAATAGATTGCACCGGTGTATAGGTCGCACATACGTCACCGCTGACGTGCCGCGTCACCGCTGAGTCAACCCGGCAATATGGACCGAGTGTTTAGCTCTGCTGCAAATGTCTGCCACAGGAGCGCACAGCAAGGCTTTTAAGAAGATTAACACGGTAAAAACAATTATTTGTTTGCTAAAAATTATAGCTGACATTATAGCACAAGGGTTAGTGGTTTATTAGCCGAGTGGTTTCGAAGCTATTTATAACATAAACAGAATTAAAACGAATGCTAACCGAGACGAGTCCGTCTCTCAAAACACGAATAAAAAATCGAATTTCATCTCAAATGTTTCCTCCAGGCCATAGTTAAGTACATTAAAGCTCATATAATTACACTCTGGAAGCAGAAAAAATATACACCGATTGGTTTCGAAGCTATTTATAACTTTAACAGAAATAAAACGAATGCTAACCGAGACGAGTCCGTCTCTCAAAACACGAATAAAAAAATCGAATTTTATCTCAAATGTTTCCTCCAGGCCATAGTTAAGTACATTAAAGCCTTATTAATTACACTCTGTAAGCAGAAAAAATATACACCGAGTGGTTTCGAAGCTATTTATAACGTAAACAGAAATAAAACCAGAAGCTAACTGAAGCTAATGCCAATAAAATATCTTTTTTTTTAATCTCAAACATCTAATAAAGCTACTCACTTGTAAATGTCCATACAGTGATTACATTCTGTAAGTTTCAGAAATATCCACCGAGCGGTTTCTGAGCTATTTATAACGTTATAAACAGAAGCTAACTGAAGCTAATGCTAAAAGATCGTTTTAATTTATTTATCTCAAACATCTAATAAAGCTACTCACTTGTAAATGTCCATACTGTGATTACATTCTGTAAGTTTCAGAAAAATCCGCTGAGTGGTTCTTGACTTATCTTGCTAACAAACAGCTAACAAACACAGAGCTAAAAGAAGTTACATCCAGACCAGGAGGCCGACAGAGTCAGTCCGAGCAGAGGAGCTTTTTTTCGGACACATGAGCTGGAAACGGTCGGTGTACTCCTCTGGAAGTGTCCCCTAGTGGCCGAAACTGGCACTGCACTGCGCCCCTAGCGGCCGAAAGTGGTACTGCACCATTTTCTTGCTGAGTGAAAAACGGTCATAACTGAAGGCCGAGATACACTCGCGCGTCCTCACAGTACGCCTATACGCAGCGTACGTACGCCAAGGCAAAAGCGTAGCCCCGCGTAGCCCCTCAGGGCATGTACGCGCAAAGCTTTTTTTTTTACTACGCGTGCGCGATACGCGTGCGCGATACGCGGTGTCTGACCATAAACTTCCCGGCGCCGGACTGTTTTGTATGTTACACAAATGAAATAAATTCCCCTTCTTTATCGCTGATCGGGCCTTTTCTTTTGTTTTTTTGCCTAAAGTCAAGTAACCGCTTCTTCCTCCGTTCACTCGATGATTGAAATGAATGAATTCAGGTCCTACCTGGGTGCGCGATGTTTTAAATATCCCTGGTGGGCTGTGTGCTGCAGGAAAAGCGCTCCCTGTTATTATTTTTATTTCTGAGAGAACTTTTTATAACATATATAGTAGAAACACCGTATCAGAACACCGCAGAAGTCCAGCGAGCTGCTCATGATGAGTTCTCTAGGTTTCACTTTCAGCTGACTTAAAGGCTGTCAATCAATTCAGTAGGCGTGTCAGCAAGTGACCAATCAGCGAGCTCAGTTGAGTCCACTCCGTGCTCAGCTGCTCATATTACAACAAGGAGAACGTGAGCTGAAGTATAGCAGCAAAAACATACGCACAAAATATGCGCATATACGCGCGTATACGGAGGACGCTTCAGTGTATCTCGGGCTTGAGGCAAAAATTGGTCCAAAAATATGGAAAAAATTCCATAAATAGGTTGCACTGGTGTATAGGTCGCAGGCCTTAAAAAAACCATAAAAAGGTGCGACCTATACACTGGAAAATACGGTACCTAAAGACTGCTCGGGACCTTCAGGTGTCTGGTGTCAAATACTTTGAGGCTCAGGACAAGACTGGATGGGAGTCACATGGGTGTCACATTTACGCAAAAGAGGACAAATAAAACACAGAGTTTTGATGTTGACATTTGACACTGAGGATTTAGCCTTACACACATGGACGCCACACAGGGGCAGAGAAATATCAGTCATTAACCCCTGATGCTTTTCCCTTGTCTAACTCAAGATTTAAATAACACATTTGACCCTGTGGAGTTTTTTTTAGAGGCCATTGACCTATTTCCCTTGATTCTACTAAAACACACACTGTGTAAACGTCTGTCTGCACTCAGCTGGTAAATATGTGTGTGATTGTCACTTTTTCTTTTCTGCATGACCCCTGAAAAACAATTTTCATGGACCGAAATGAGCAACTTGTTTTTCACCTTCAAGAAATGTATCATCAAGCCCAGAGACAAAAAAAATAAAAAATAAATCATTGTGAGTATTTCCCAAGTCTAATATTCTTTTATATTCTTTCATTTTATAATTGTAGTTTCACATTTTATTGTAAGTTTTAACATGTTGTTAAGTATTTTTATTTATTTTATTTTTAATCTGTTCAGAGGACCTGACATAACTTTGTTAGATTTTTCTACCTGGATTAGTATCAGGATATCTATGCCATTTTATTTATAGAGCACTTAAAACAGCGACAAGGCCAACCAAAGTGCTGAACAAACAAACAAACAAACAACAGGCAACACATAGGCAACATACAAAATGAAGTAAAAAACAGAATATAGACATAAAATTGTCGCAGATGATAAATATAACGACCAAACACAGATCATCTGGTGCTGAAAGCAACAGAGTAGTAGTGAGTCTTTAAACGGGATTTGAAAACCAAGAGGGAAGGGGCCTGTCCGACGAGCAGAGATAACTCATTCCAAAGTCTTGGGCCTACTACAGAGAAGGCCCTGTCACCTCTGCGTTTAAGATGAGTTCCTGGAACTGTTGTGAGAAGTAATTGGTCCGCTGACCTCAGAGCACATGGAGGGACATATGGCTGTAGCAAATCAGAGAGATGGTGGGGTGCAAGACTGTTCAGCGATTTGTAGACATACAGGAGAATTTTGAACTGGATACGAAGATGAACTGGTAGCCAGTGCAGGGAGGCCAAGACTGATGTAATGTGCTCTCTTTTGCCTGTACAGTACTGGTTAAAAATCGGGCTGCTGTGTTCTGGACCAGTTGTAATCGTGCAATGGTGGTCTGACTGATACCAAACAGGAGTGAATTGCAGTAATCAAGCCATCTTGGGGTGTCTATGAGTGCACACCTATTTTTTCTCCAGCTCCCCGAGCGCCTTCTATGGCTGCTCACTGCACCGCCTGGTAGGTGGTTGGGTTAAATGCAGAGACGAATTTCGTCTGTGTATGGGAAACATACGCAGATGACAAGATTAGACAATTATTATTATTATTATTATTATTATTAGATGTGATAAATGTGTGAAATACTATCTCCAGGTTATTTTTTGATAATACTGTATGGGCTTCAGCTTAGACAGTCGCCTCAGCTGGAAAAAACAAGATTTAATGATCATGTTTATGTGACTGTTGAGTTTTCATGGAAGGGTCCATTATCACTCCCAGATTTGTGACTTTTTGTTTTTCAGACAGGGCTAGAGCTGAAAGGTCGATGCAGTGGTTCGTGATCGTGTCATTGGGAGGGAACAACATGGTTTCAGACTTCTTATCATTAAAACTTAAGAAATTTAAAGCCATCCAGTCCCTGATGTCAGCCAGGCAGTCGAGCAGAGGTTGAATAGAGCATGTACCATTGTGTCTTAGGGGGAAGTAAATTTGACAGTCATCGGCGTAGAAGTGGAAAGGTATGTTGTGTTTCCGGAAAATAGCACCAAGTGGCAGCAGGTATAAGGAGAATAGGAGAGGACCCAGGATGGACCCCTGCGGAACCCCCCATTTAAGACGTGTTGTGCTTTTCTATTCATATCCTTCTAAGGATTTCTTATTCTACGCTTCACAAAACGAGCACGTCAACAAGAACATCAGCCGACGTGAGCCTGACAGCATCAACGTTCAGCAGCTGAAAGCTTCGGCCAGAGAGGAGCAGATGTGGAAGATGGACAAACAAGCAAAGCTGTAAAAGCATAAAATATTGTTTTGGTCTTACCGAGAAGATAAAGAGACCTGTTATAGACCTGTTATAGACCTGTTATAGACCTGTTAGACCTGTTATAGACCTGTTATAGACCAGCTATAGACCTGTTATAGACCTGTTATAGACCAGCTATAGACCTGTTATAGACCTGTTATAGACCTGTTATAGACCAGCTATAGACCTGTTATAGACCTGTTATAGACCTATTATAGACCTGTTATAGACCTGTTATAGACCTGTTATAGACCTATTATAGAGCTGTTATAGACCTGTTATAGACTGGTTATAGACCAGTTATAAACGGTTATAGACCGGTTAAAGACCTATTAGAGACCTGTTATAGACCTTATAGACCTGTTATAGACTGGTTATAGACCAGTTAAACGGTTATAGACCTGTTATAGACCAGCTATAGACCTGTTAGAGATTTGTTATAAACCTGTTATAGACACGTTAGAGACAGGTTAGAGACAGGTTAGAGACCGGTTATAGAACGGTTATAGACCTGTTAGACCTGTTATAGACAAGAACCAAGCAATGCAGACAGTGCAAAGTCCTATTACTATCATAGTTTATTTTTACCTATTTTTTGTGCATCAGCTGAAGCTCACGTATCTGAGTTAAACATTAAGAAGTACTTCTTTGACACTTAGCATATGTATTGAATGTTTTATTACAAATTTATCCGACCAGAAGAGATAAATAATAGTGGTTTTAGTTGTGTCTCACAAGTCTTGTTTTGTCTGAAATCATAAAAACTGTGGTGGTGGGACGTGTAGAAATGCAGGGGAACAAACCTCCTTATGATAAGTAACAAACTCTGTACCATCTTAAACTTTTGTTTTAAATATTGTAACAGATAAATTGAAAATTTTGGTAACACGTTTTTGGCTATTCTCAATAGAAATAGATTAAAATCATTTATCCTAACATTTGCCATTTTTTAGCTTTGAGCTAGCGTTTTGCTACTTATAGCATCCAGCTAGTTTTTTCTTCATTTAGCTAGCATTTTTCAATTTTGTGCCTTTATGTAGTATTTTACAACCCTAAGAGTTTTGCATGAGGTTCTGCTTCTTTTAGCTTTAGCAATGCAGTTTTGGCTTCTTCAGCACATTTCATTGGTCATTCTTGCAGAAAAAGCAACCTCTAGTTGATTTTTATTTCAAACAGTTAATATTTTGTTAACTTTTTTAGGCTACAGTTTAGTTTTCCTCTGAATTTTCCTCTTTTCATCACAAAACTGGCTTTTGCTGTTACTTTTTTCTTTTTTGTTTTACATATGACTCATGTCACTTCCACACAGGCAACACAAATAGCACATCCAGGCCTATATAGTCAGATCAAAGGTCGCAGCAGCTCAGGTGCTGAGACAGGTGATTGTCTTTGGGTGGAGCTGTGGCTCCTGCTCTGGTGGAGGCCTCACCAGAGGTAAATCTGTCACTCTGGTGTAACAGTGACGGAGTCAGTCCTCCCACGTCGGTGTGAGCTATCTGCCATTGAGTTCAAAGGACACAAGCCCTGCCCTTCAGCCTGCCAGCGACAGCAGAGGAGCTGTCTTTATCAGGTGGGGGTCCTGCTGGGAGTCGGCCACTGCAGCCTCGGAAACGTTCTCCTTCGCACATCTGTCCACACACCACAACCAAGATGCCCAAGACGGTAGGACTATAACTGTTTTAATATATATCAAGAAGTTCCTTCTTCCTGGTTTGAACATGTCCAGGAACTCACCTGTGATGTTTATTTGTGTGATCTATGATGCAAGAATTACAGTACAGGACCACTAATCAGAATAATTTGACGTCCAGACATTTATAAACAGATAGATTAAATCCTGTATTTAAAAAAAAAAAAATTTGTGTGCATGTAAGTCTTTAAAAGAACCAGTGATCCTTGGCCTTTACTCATTAACCAGATGTAGAGTTTGACCCAAACGCATTCCTGAGAGTGAGCTACTGCACAAGTGTTTCTTCATAAGCAGACCTTCAGATTGGCCCTGCAGAAAATTATATTTATCACGGTAATCCGTTTAGAGACTACAGTATACAGTAATGTCAAGACTACATTTCACCACAACTCGTGACTCATTTATTCTGCTAGTTTGTCATCGCTAATCGATCAAACTGAAACAAAGGATCCTTTTAAGCACTGCTCTAAGCTTAAATATCAAAGTTTCTCAAGTAATTCAGCATCTGTCAGGAAGGAAACTGATAACGTTGTGCTTTTCATCAGCTGACATGAGAATACGGCTGTTTTTATAAAGTCATCAAGCTGATGTGTACTCAGGTTTGACTGAGAGCTGCATCATGTGTGGAAGTTATCTCAAACACACTCGTAGACGATGGAAACAGTTGGAAATCCTGTTGATTTGTTTGATAAATGGATGTTCTAGTTCTGGTGACTGCCCAAGTTTCAGTGGGTTTATCTTTATGACACCCAGGGTGTGCTCTGGTGCAACTTCATAAAAGAGTTCAGCAACGGCTGTAAGCTCATCCTCACGCGTTGTGTTTGTAACGACAGATAAAACACAGTCAGGTTATGTCTTCTTGTGGAGATTTGTTTGACAAATGAGCGTTTCAGTGCTACAAAAAGGGGTTGTCTGCGTGTTAATGTCAAGTCACAATCACCAACTGTTTTTTATCTGCTCATGTGCAGCCCTGTGGCTCCAAGGAAGAGTAGTCTAAAGTCTAATGAGATAGTGAGCAATTATGGTTTATGAATAATCCATTTGAAAAATCCACATTAAGGCCACTCTTTCAACAAACCACTCTGAAATATCTGTTTTGTTTTTTCCCTGTGGGATTAAAAAGTCAGTTAGGACTGGAAAATGTCTGATTAAAGAAAGAACTGGGGGCTAGTGATGGGAATAAAAACAGTGTTTTTGACATGGTGGCCTTTTTTCACCGCAGGTCAACGTTCGCGTCACGACTTTGGACGCAGAGTTGGAGTTTTCCTTCCACCCCAACACCAAAGGAAGTCAACTCTTTGAGCAGGTCTGCTCGTCTCTGTCTTCACAGCACATTTAAACCAGAGGTCGCAAAGTCTCCTGTGAATAACAGCATCACCACCGGTGGTATAAAAATGATCAACGGAGTGCAAAATGAGTAAAACGGTGCTCTGTTCTGTAGACAGATGGTCATTGTGAAACAGCTGTGTCATTCTGTTTTAATTATAACTACATTATTGATGCTGAGGTTTTATGATTATTGTCCTCAGCTGAAGATGAAGGCAGTGATGTTTTTGCTCATAGCTTTGGGTTTATTTATCCATAGTGCAAGCAAATTATCACTTGATCCACTGTACAGTTTTAATGAAACGTAAAATACTCGATGGGCACATGTTTAAAACCGATTGACTTTTGGAGTCAACTTGATTCAAGATGGCCACCTCAGCCTGCTGAGCTTAGGAGAACCAAAATATAGATCATTTTCAATTCAACCTGTATTTATACAGGTTTAGTCTCACTGAGCCTCAAGGACTCATTTACAGTTAAATCAGTTAATTGTACAGATACTTGGTTAAACTGTCATGTGGTTTTGGCTAAGACTAAACTTCAGCACACATTCTGAGCTAACAGATTGAAAGCAGATTTGTCTGTTAGCAAAATATTTCATGAACCCCTGCACAGTTTTCTTTTACATTTTCAGAACATAATCATCAGTTATATCTCAACAACAGATTAGCTTTTAAAGCCAACCTTATTTACAGGGGCTGCCACAGACTTTTGACCTTGGAAAAACACTAAAATGTTCAGAATTCAGTCAGATCTGCAGATATTGTGTTGAATTTTGCTGTGTTAGTATCTGGGAGTTATCTTTAATAAATATTGTGATTACTAATAGTAATAATACAGTAATCTCTTATTTTAATTTGTCACAAAAGGCAGTGGGTCATGTGCATTTCTTAAATAACTTTAGGTTTTATAGAATTAACTTGTGTTAGTTTAGCTGAAGATAAAACCTTTTAGGGTTAACTAATTCTAACCTGGTATCAAACTCAAAGAAATGCATTTTATATAGAATTTATTTATTTATTTGTGCATGTTCTCAGGTTGCCAAAACTATCGGTCTGCGTGAGGTTTGGTATTTTGGGCTGCAGTTTGTCGACAGCAGAGGATTCATCTCATGGCTGCTCCCTGACAAGAAGGTGTGTTGCTTTACAAAATATTGTTGAAATATTGTAGTTTATGCATTTTATACAGTTAACAATGGTCTTAAAATAAAAGTGCACTGATATAAAGGTACCATTTTCAGATCAATCAGATCTATCTAAGGTATCAGCTTCAGATCTTTATTCTTTCAGATATTCATGGAATATCTTACAAAAAGATCTGAAGCTCTCGACCTTGACCTCTCTAAATGGTTTTAAGAATCTGTTGGAATCCTGGCAAAAACCAATGCAGACATGTTCCTGTTTTTGATTTTCTACATCAGCCTTATATTCTATCTGTTTTGCTACTTTGACATCTTTGTTTTAACTTGTTAAAAAAATCTGTATTTCTCTCTTATGATTGTCTATTGTTGATTGTTCAAGGAAAATCTACTGTTGCTGTTGTCATCATTCTTTGTTTGTAGCCAGGTCTCTCTTGTAAATGAGTCAATGAGGCTCAATGAGATTAACCTGCCTAAATAAAGGTTGAATGAATGAATTTTAAAAAGTGGTCAAACGGCTGATCTGTCTTCTGGAAAGGAGCTCATAAGTCTCAAAATAGCTTTTTTTTGGTAACATATTTTAAATTACAAGCACCAGTAACTCAAGATGATGCTGAAAAACTGCTCCATGCCTTCATCACAAGCAGACTGGACTAATTGCAACACCATTCTACATGGGTGGGGCAGCTAATGTCCCGTATGCCCGAACTAGAACATCACTCCCAGCATGCAGGCCTGAGTTTTGACAAGAATCTTTCAAACTACATCTGGAGGAAGAGCTTTAATTTTTCAGGCTCACTACTTCAGTACGAAACACCAACATCTGATTTAAAAACACGCTGGAAACATGTTTATTTGACAAAACTTATGTTTTAGTCTGTCTTTTTATTAACTTGGTTTTCCATGTTTTAATCTTATGCATTAATTTTATCAGAGTCAGAGTCAGAGTCAGAGAGTCAGAGAGAATTTATTGTCATTTGCACCGCATGTAGTACATGTGTTGAAAACGAGATTATGTACACAGGGTCCCAGTTACATCCAACAACAAATGCAAGAGAAAAACAATAATAACATCTAGGATTAACTAAGAGAGACATCAGCTAGTAATACACTAAGCCCTAATGTAGTAGAAAAACATCATTATAAACAGCAGCACGAACATGAGCAGATGGTCACAGATGAACGCAGCAACAAGAAACAGATCAGTATCAGCATGATGTGACATTTTGCAGTGTTTATTCTTATTATTTATTTATTCATGAGTCTGACAGCCTCAGGGTAGAAGCTGTTCCTCAGTCTAGTGGTTCTACATTTGATGCTCCTCAACCTCCGTCCCGAGGGGAGTGGTGCAAAGAGTGAGTGTGCTGGGTGAGTGAGGTCTTTCATGATGCAGGTGGCTCTTTTTCTGCATCTGGAGGTGTAAATGTCTGTGATGGTGGGGAGACTGACTCCCACAGACTTCTGTGCAGCCTTCACCACTCTCTGCAGAGCTTTCCTCTCTGCAACTGTGCAGCCTCCATGCCACACGTTGATGCTGGAGCACAGGACGCTCTCCACTGCACACCTGTAGAACGAGGTGAGGACTGGGCTTCTCAGACCGGCTCGTCTCAGCCGTCTGAGGAAGTAGAGTCTCTGATGACCTTTCTTGATCAGGCTGGTGGTGTTGTTGCTCCAGCTGAGGTTATCATTCATGTGTACACCCAGGTATTTGTAGCTGGAGACCACCTCCACCGCAGATCCACCTATATACAGTGGGGTGTGGGTGTGTTTGTTCCTTCTGAAGTCCACAATCATCTCCTTCGTCTTCTTCACATTCATGTGAAGGTTATTCTCTTTGCACCAACTCTCCAGATGTTCCACCTCCTGTCTGTAGCTGGATTCATCATTATCTGTGATGCATCCCACCACAGCTGTATCATCTGCAAACTTAACAATATGACAGCCTGGATGTGTGGCTGTACAATCATATGTGAGCAACCTGTATTAGCTTTTTTTTGCATTTATGTTAATTTTATTGCATTTATTCTTACAATTTCATGTTTTATTTTATTGATTGACTCTTTCATTTTGATTTATTTTTTTCATCGTTATACACCTTGAGTTACCTCTGCATTTGTAAAGTGCTATGTGAACAAAATTGAGTAGAGTTTTTTTTGTTATTTTTAGAAACATTTTCAAAGTCCCAAGGCTTTAAGGCCCTGTTCACACCTTGCTCTGTATATCTGTCTCATTTCATTGCAAGTGGTCGGGAGCATTCACACCTCACACTAACATTCGTACCCCAAAATGATTTTGCAATTGTTTGTGTACGCAAAGACAAGTTTGATTAACTTAACTACATACATCACAGAAATATAGAACAATGACAAGTGACTTCACAGAGACAAAGGCTGATGGTTTTATCACAGTGGGCTGACACCGCCAGATGCAGCTTCAACGTAAAACGTAATAATAATAATAATCATTTCATTTAAAAGCGCATTTCAAGACACCCAAGGACACTTAACAAACAAACACAGTTCAAACATTATCAGTAACAAATTCAAATATAAAATACATAAATAATATAAAATACAAAATAATATAAAATACATTTAGTAAAGTTAGTGATAAACTAGTCTAAAGAGATGTGTTTTCAGGGCAGTCTTGAACAGAGAAAGGGAGGTGGTGTTTCGAAGGTCTGGCGGTAGAGCGTTCCAGAGGTGAGGGGCAGAGCAGGTGAAGGCCCTGCTCCCCATGGTGGAGAGGCGGGCAGAGGGTACATGGAGATGTAGCGAATGGTAAATGGAGCTTATTTATATAGCGCTTTCCAGCCCCCTGTGAGGAGCCCCAAAGCGCTTTACAATACCAGCCATCCACCCATTCATTCACACATTCATACACCGGTAGTGGTAGCCTGCCTTGCAAGGCGCCATCCAGACCTACCGGGAGCGAAGAGGAGAATCTGAGAGAGCGTGATGGGATGGAGATTTGTAAGAGGTCAGATAGATAAGGAAGGGCAAGGTTGTGGATAGATTTGAACGTGAGAAGTAGAATTTTGAAGATGATGCATGATTTAACCGGGAGCCAGTGGAGCTGCTGCAGGACAGGAGTGATGTGGTTATAGTAGGAGGTTTGAGTGATGACACAGGCAGCTGAGTTCTGGACCATCTGTAACTTGTGGAGAGATTTGTTGGGGAGGCCGTAGAGAAGGGAGTTGCAGTAATCGATACGGGAAGTCACAAGACTGTGCACCAGGATGGCTGTGGAGCGGGGTGTGAGAGAAGGACGGAGACGATTAATATTACGGAGGTGGAAATAGGAGAAATCATTCATTCATTCATTCAACCTTTATTTATACAGGCTATCCTCGTTGAGCCACAGGGACTCATTTACAAGAGGGACCTGTTTCACTCACACCCAGGGTCAATTTTAGAGTTACCAATCAACCTAACATGCATGTTTTTGGACTGTGGGAGGAAACCGGAGCACCCGGAGAAAACCCACGCATGCACGGAGAGAACATGCAAACTCCACCCAGAAAGGTCCCCGGACTGGGATTTGAACCTTGGACCTTCTCGCTGAGAGGCAGCAGCTCTACCAGTTGTAGAAATCAAATCAGGGTGCTAACGATCCATCGTTAGGCTGATGGTCCTCCTTGATCATGTGAGCAGCTGGTTTCGGCTGTCATCAGCCAACTGGTTGTGTAACACTGTGAGAGGGTGCTATTTATAAGACTGAGCTGAACACAGCACCTCAGACTGAGGAAGTCTTTCGGACGAAAGACGAAACGTTTCTACAATTTTTTTGTTTTGTTTTGTTTTTTGAATGTCCAGAGGACCAGACTTAGCTTTTTTAGATGAAGATGCTGAGGTTCTCCTTAGGAGTGACAAGGATGGATAAGATCAGGAATGAGATCATCAGAGGTACAGCACATGTTGAACAACTGGGAGATAAAGTTAGAGAGGCCAGACTGAGATGGTTTGGACATGTCCAGAGGAGGGACAGTGGGTATATTGGTAGAAGGATGTTAGAAATGCAGCTGCCAGGAAAAAGACAAAGAGGAAGGCCAAAGAGGAGATATATGGATGCAGTTAGAGAGGACATGAAGGTAGTTGGAGTGAGGACAGAGGATGCAGAGGACAGAGTGAGGTGGAGGAGGATGACTCGCTGTGGCGACCCCTGAAAAGGGAAAAGCCGAAAGACGAAGAAGAATACATTCCAGTAGCTAAAGATTAATTTAGTGCCTGAGATAACTTTTGTTATTAATTGGAGCTATATAATTACCCTGAATTAATTAATAATTACCCTGTTCCTTTGGAAGATTTGAAGGCCTGGATGGCCCTAAACTTCTTAAGACTTAACGAGGACAAAACAGAGGTGGTGATTTTTGGCAATTCGACTGAAGACTCTCTGTCCGATTGCTCCTTGGCTCAGTATGTCCGGCCAGTTGTTACAAATCTAGGGGTCAAGCTGGATGCTGGTCTTAGGCTGGAGTCTCAGATTAAAGCAGTTGTGAAATCCAGCTTTTTTCATTTGAGGCAGCTAGCCAAAGTAAAAGCCATCCTTCCTAGACAGCACTTTGAAACAGCAATCCATGCATTTGTGACCACACGGCTGGATTACTGTAATTCACTTTATGTTGGTATTAGTGATCTGTGTACTTCCCAGCTTCAGAGGGTTCAAAATGCAGCTGCACGACTCTTAACAGGTACACGAAAATTTGATCACATTTCCCCTGTTTTGGCATCTTTGCACTGGTTACCGGTGCGTTACAGGATTCATTTTAAAATACTTTTATTTACTTTTAAAGCTCTAAATGGCCATGCCCCTCCATACCTGTCAGAGCTGCTGCATTACTACACACCCTCTCGTTCGCTCAGGTCAGCTGACCAGTTGCTTCTGAGGGTACCGAGGACAAAGCGCAAGCTTAGAGGGGACCGTGCTTTCTCTGTGGTAGCTCCTAAGCTCTGGAATGACCTCCCATTAGACATAAGACAGGCCTCTTCACTTGCTGTTTTTAAGTCTCTTCTTAAAACCCATCTTTTTTCTTTGGCTTTTGGTACAATCTGAGATGTTTTAACTTTGTTTTATTGTATTCATAATTTATTATTTTAGTACTGTTTTTAGTCCCTTCCATTTTATGATTGTATTGTATTTTGTGATTGTGTGTACAGCACTTTGGTCCTGTTGGGTGCAAAAAGTGCTCTATAAATAAAGTTGGTATGGTATGGTATGGTATGGTATGAATTATTTTTTTTAATTCAACCATCCATTATATTTTACTCGCATCTTCCTTTCCGGGTTGTGGGGGTCACTGGTGCCCATGTCCAGCAATCACTGTGCAAGAGTCAGGGAACATCCTGGACAGGTCTCCAGTCCATCACAGGGACACAGAGAGACAAACGAGACAAACAACCATTCACTCTCTCCCTCACACCTATATTTAGAGTTACCAATCAGTCGAACATGCATGTTTTATTTTAAACTATTCACCACAATCTCCTGTTAATGTGGTTTAGAGCCAGTAAGTCTGTCTCACTGGGCTCCTCTTGCACATTTTTAAGCATTAATCTGCACTTTTCTCATATAGGTGTTGTCCCAGGATATAAAGAAAGAGACTCCTCTACAGTTCAAGCTCAGGGTCAAGTTCTACCCTGAGGACGTGGACGAGGAGCTGATCCAGGACATCACCAGGAGGCTCTTTTTCCTGCAAGTGAAGGAGGACATCATGTCAGACGAGGTCTACTGCCCTCCAGAGTCCGCCGTGCTGCTAGCCTCCTACGCCGTCCAAGCAAAGTTTGGAGAGTACAACAAGTCCGTGCACGGACCGACTTACCTGTCCTCTGAGCGTCTGCTCCCCAAAAGGTGAGCTGCGCTGCACAGGTCACCCGTCCGTCAGGCAGTTTCAAGATTTTACTCTTGAGCACATGCAGCAGAAAACTGAAGGCATGTTGGTGAAAATAATCAATTTTTATAATTTCACTGAAAAATTCTAAAATAAAACAAACAAGAGCACACCACAGACTCCCACGTGACATTACGTATTAAGCAAAAATGAAACTAAAAAGGAAAAGTAGCAGCCAGGTGCTACAGAGCAAATGTTTTGTTCGACTGATCACCACCAGCGTGCGCTTGTCTATAAAATTAAGAGTTGTGTCAGTCGTTGCTCTGGACCATACAGATGCATGACAACACGATGCCAAGACGGAAAGACATCAGCAATGACCCTAAGAAGTGTTGCTGTCCATAACTCTGGGAAGGGTTCACGGTGATTTCCAAATGATTTGGAGTTCATCATTCTAGAAAGAGAACTAATTATCTACTTCCGGCACTCGGCGAAGCAGGTCGCATCTCTTTTTGCTCCTCTCCCCCCTAAGTTTTCCTCCTCCCTGCTTTTGCATTTTGTCTCGTCTTTAACTCTTCAGCGCTCACTCGAACCAATTTGAAATGGATTTATTTACGTGGGCTGTTTCCTCTATTGATAAAAAATTTTCAACGAAGCGCACCGGACCAGGAGAAGCGGCTTGCCCCTTCGACACGCATGCGGTGGGATACACTATGGACTCGTGGAGCGAGTGGAAGCCAATGTGTCTGACCGTTCTCTCTGTCGAAGACGTTGAAGATTTGTGGATTATTGGAATATTGGTGGCAGTTGCTCTGCTTTTTGGGATCGGCGGATGTTTCTGCTACTGGAAGCTGAGGGAGGCTGCCGCGGCGATCAACGCGCTGGCGAGACTTCCTGCTCAACAAGATTCTCTGATCCGGGCTATGACCTCAACGAGCCAGCTGTTGTACGAGCTGAACCGCACGGTGGGAGCAGCGGCGGACAGCCGCGGACCTGCGGTGCGCTTTGGGACTCGTTTACAGCCGACCCATCAGGGCACAGATGGGGATTTGTAGCTCGGAACCTCACATGATTCGGATTTGGACCTGAACAGCACCTGGACTTCAAGGCTGCAGTCAAAAGTACACTGTAGCCTGGCCTGAAAATAAATAAAGCGACTAATCTAATCTGGACTGTGAGCAACCTTGAAAAAAGAAGGCTGTCTGCAATCTTCTCCTGGAGTGAAAGCTGTTGAGAACTCGCTGCCCCCCCCCCCCAGAGGTCTCCGTGTGCTTTCAGATGGAGCCGAGCTGAATGCCATCTACAGACTGTGCTTATCTGAAATGATTTTCACGGACAATCTCCCTGCTTGCCATGAAATGCAACATGTCTTGTCTTATTCGTGCTAAAGCTGGTAGAGTTTTTTAGACTTTATCATGGAGTGTCCTAAGACAAATTGTGATAGATTCTTTTTTGAATACCAATGATTACCCGACTGTATGTTCCTTTTTCATATCTGATTGTTGGTGGCGCGGTTTTATACTGCTGCGGCTTCCGTGCGTACGTCCCTCTTCGGATGGTGCGCGCGCCAATTGCAAAACTTTGTACCTTGGTGCAAATATGCCAATAAAGATATATTCTATTCTATTCTATTAACTATTGATTAACTATTAATTATTAACAAGTGGAGAAAAGCAGGTACTAATCTTCCTGAGAGTGGATGTTCCAAGTGATTCACCCCAAACTCAGACACTGAGAAAAAAAACTAGAACTCTATCTCAGACTCTACAGGTCTCAGTTAGCAGGTTAAAGGTTAAAGTTCATGAAGGAACAAGTAGAAAAACACTGAACAAGTATGGCTTGTTTTGAAGGGTTGCAAAAGGAAACCTCATGGAAGAACTTGGGCTTCATCTGAATGAGCCACAAGACCTCTTTGAACAGAAGAAACTAGAGTAGAATGTTTACCCACAATGCAAAGTGGCTACGGTACATAGTGACAACCAAACACAGCTTATCAACGGCTTTTCTCATTTTGGCTCCATGTTTGTTTAATCGCTAATAACACGGAGGAATCTGTTGTGTTTTCGTTCACTTTATTTAATTTAATTTAACCTTAATTTATACAGGTAGTCTCATGAGTCATGAGGACTCATTTACAAGAGAGACCTGATTTTGGGAGCAGATGGTTGGTGTTAAAGGCCCAGAGTGGGGCAAATGAGGGTGGAGGCAGCTGAGTTATTCACCTTTTCCACCCACCTTTTGATGTTGTTGGTCTGGGGATTTGAGCCAGCAACCCTCTAATCACATGCCCACCTTCTCTAACCTCTGCGCCACCACTCCTCCACTTGGGGGTTGGACTGAAATAATTTTATCCCTGTGTATAAAATCCTAGAATATTCACCATTTCTGCATATTGACCATATTGAAAAAATTTTATGAAAAAGAAAAAAGTTAAATCGTGTCATCTGGACAGGTTTTTTTTTTTTGGAAGAAAACGTTTCATTTTTCATCTGAAAGACTTCATCAGTCTGAAGCTAGTCAACAGGGTCTGTTGTATTAAGTAGCACCTTGTTGACGTGGTTCAAACACCAGTCTGCTGTGGAGTTCCCAGAAAGTGGCTTTACACATGCAATATGGAGGCCCATCAGTCTAAAACAATCCATCATCAGTGCACAACAATCAAATGTTACAGGCAAAGTGGCTGCTTACTACTCACCGACCCAGCCTGAGGACAACCAATATTTTTGTTACATTTTGGATTAAGATGTGCATTTTTTAAAAATAAATATTGTATGTAGGACATTGTTTTTACACTGTTTTAATTTAAGTTGGCCTAATGTTCATCTTACCATAAAACAACAAATGAGTGAGATCTCTACATAAAAAGGAGAAGAAAAAAAAAAACTACTGGAATTATTAAAATTAATTAATTTGTTACAGAAATTTGGCCTAAATATTTAACTGGAATTAAAAATCTAAAATTACATAAATCTACATAAAAACAGAAATGTTGTTTTTCTCAAGAAGACACACAAAAATCTGCATTCTTCATATGTGTTACTTTGTTAAAAAAAAAAAAAAACTAAATTATTGCATTTCATGTTAAGATTTAGATTGATCAAACTGAATATCCACCAGCACATTTCCTTGAATGGCTAATTTAACTCACCATCACCAAACATAAAGAGTCATAGCTGCTGAACTAAATATAATCTAAACAAAATGTGCAGCATGTGTTTAATTTAGCTTTGTGTGCGTACACACAGACTGTTCAGGTTTTCAGCATGGCTTCCTGACAACTTGTCAATCCTTTCAGAGTTCTGGATCAACACAAGCTGTCGAAGGAGCAGTGGGAGGAGAGGATCCAGGTCTGGCACGAGGAGCACCGATCCATGCTGAAGTAAGGCTGACTGACACCATGAGGCGCACAATCAAGGCTTGTGCTCACATATTTATTCTAAAGCTGCACACATCAGACTCCCCTTATAGATGCTAACAAATAGTTTATAGATACGTTATTAGTTCCTCTATAAACACTTTATAAATCATTAATAATGGTTTACCGGTATTATGCATTAACAAAGACAAAACTGACTTGTCAAATCTGTTCACCTATGTATTTCATCTATAGAGTTGTTATATTAAACATTTAAGACTTACCTTGTAAGCACAATAAGTATTTGTAAACCTATTTATTTAGCACATAATATTGTACTTTATCACTGCATTATAAGTACAGTACCGGTATCTACAACTAATATATCCTAAAAAAAATAGGTTGTAAACCTATTTTTTTTAGGATATATTAGTTGTTTACAAGGTAGTAACTTAGTCTGAGATGTTTAATATAATAACTCTAGATGAAATATATAGATGAAGAGATTTGGCAAGAAACTGGTCAGTTTTGTCTTTGTCACCCTTAATTAATGCATAATAAACAATTATTAATATTTATAAAGTGTTTATAGAGAAACTAAAAAACATATCTATAAACTACTGATTATCCATCTATAAGGGGAACCTTATTGTAAAGTGGTACCCTTATTTTTTAATTAAAATGTTTTATACAGTCAGGATTTTTTGTGTAGCTGCTGTTTTTATTTATTTATTTATTTATTTATTTCCAGGCGACACAGAACTGGTTGTTTTTGGATTTTGGATGAATGAAATTCACAATAAATTAAAATCATAATAATACAGTACTCCAAATCCTTTTGTTTTGTTTTGTTTTTTGTAACACCATGATTGGTGCACAGCATTTTAATTTTCTGCATGCAGGTATGAGTGAATGATGACAAACAATTGCATTTTAAAACTCAACATCTAAAACTCGCTGAATATTAATAAGCACACAGGTCAATATTTTATCTACTGAATGTCCATGTTCCAATGAAGTTCTGCACTAATTTGATCAGGGAAGAGGCCATGATTGAATACCTGAAGATTGCTCAAGACCTCGAGATGTTTGGCGTCAACTATTTTGAGATCAAGAACAAGAAGGGCACAGACCTGTGGCTGGGAGTGGACACGCTGGGGCTCAACATCTACGCAAAGGAGGACAAGTAAGACGTTTAATGCTCTCATTTGAATTTGTTCAATAAATGTCCCCAAATAATTATATGTGTGTGTGTCAGTCAACTTTCCTTCCCTGTGGTCAGAGGTGTAAAAAGCTGTATATGGTCATAGTCATGAAGTTCACGTTTGGTTCATTTACCACATTAAACATTGATTTTAAGATTTTATTTGATTTTAATATTTTGGTCACCAACATTTTAGTTTTTGAATTTTTGTTTGAGAAACTTTAGACCAGTGTTCCCAGGTTAAACATTTTACTTCCAACCAATAAAATGTAAACAACAAAAGTCTGTGACCTCAGCTGGATTAACTATACCAAACATTACTAATGATCTAATTAACCAAGCGCTCAGAAGTAACAGCACAGTCTTAACAACCTCCATATTAATTTAGTAACTTGTGACTTCTGTTTTTAATCTTTGTATTTGGCGAAAATAAACCATAA
This sequence comes from Garcialebias charrua, assembly GCA_038048925.1. Lineage (NCBI taxonomy): Eukaryota > Metazoa > Chordata > Actinopteri > Cyprinodontiformes > Rivulidae > Garcialebias > Garcialebias charrua. Next base: position 73,923 of record JBBPBX010002686.1, read on the forward strand.
ACAATTATTTTTATATTTTATATTCTTCAAACACTCTCTTGGAGTTTCATGACACAAAGGGGCTCCAACCCCAAATTTGGGAGCAGCTACAGAAAACAATATGTGGTTCAAGGGCCAGAAGTGGTCCCTGGTGATTTTCATTAGGCCCTCGATGTCCTTAAATGAAAGCAAACCAATTTTTAACAAGTTTATGAAAACCAGCATATGGATGTTGAAACTTTAGGCTTGAGTCTAAATTAAACATCTTAGATGTTCAACTAATAACACTGAACTTTAACATTTTTTCCCTTTGCTGTTTTGTCACCGTTATTGGCTCCAGAACCAGACTGAACATTGTTGCTTCTAAAACAAAACACACATAGAATTGTATATTTCAAGGTAACAAATATTGTAAATGACAGGCTTAAATGGAAGTTTACAAAACATACAACTTGTTGTCTAAGAGTATATCAAGGAGACATGGTTTGATCAAGTATGCCACAACTTCTCATAGTAGGAATTGGAATAAAGAAAAAAAACTGCCAACAACTTTTAAATCATTGTTATGGAAAAACATTTTCCAGGTAAAAAATATCATCTGTGGTGGCCTTTAGTAAGTCTATATGACCTTGTGGAAACAAACTGCTGCATGCCTCAATCTTGAGAGGAACCTTAAGCAATATTAGTAATTTTAATATATTTATTATATATAATAATATATATATATATATAATAATATATTTAATTTTAATAATATTTTTTCCTGTAATAAAAGATAGCGAATATTATAATGAAGAGCAGTTTAATGACATCAATATATCAAATGGAGTTCTCTCCATTATTCACTTTAATAGCAGAAGTATAAATGCAAACATATCCAAAATAACAGATTACTTAAAACAATTAAATAGAACTTTTACGATAATAGCGCTGTCAGAGACATGGCTTAATGATGATAACACAAGTAATATTCACATCGAGGGGTATGAATTATATCATATGAACAGAAATAATAAAAGAGGTGGTGGTGTCGCACTATTTGTCAATAATGAAATAAAATGTAAATTAAATAATGAAATGTCAATAATAGTTGATAATATTATGGAAATGATAACAATAGAAATTATAAACAAAAACGATAAAAACATAATAATAAGTTGTGTATATAGATCACCAGGAGCAAATATAGAAATATTCACTGATAAAATCTTGGAACTAATGGAGAAGAGTTTTAATAAAAATATTTTTTTGTGTGGAGACTTTAACATTGATATGGGAAATAAAACAGATTCAAATAACATAAGCACATTTATAAACTCAATGTACAGTTTAAATATGTATCCATTGATATCAAAGCCAACAAGAATTACAACTCATAGTGCCACAATAATTGATAATATTTTCACAAATATAACAAATGGGGATGTGATAGGTGGTATCTTAACGACCGACTTAAGTGATCATTTACCAGTTTTCACAATCTTTAAAAATGATCAAAATATCACAAAAGCAGTCACAACGAAGAAAAAGATCATAAACACATCAAAAAAAGTTTTGGAAAAATTGAAAGAGGATCTGGATAAACAAGACTGGAATGATGTGTATGTTGATGATGCGAACAGAGCATATGATGAGTTTATGAATATCTTGGAAACCCTGTATGAAAAGAATTGTGTGCAAACAAATTACACAAAGAGAAATACGAATGATCAACCATGGATGACAAAAGGGTTAAGAAATGCATGTAAAAAAAAGAATTATTTGTATTCATGTTTCTTGAAATTGCGAAGTCAGAGCGCAGAAGAAAAATATAAAAAGTATAAAAATAAATTAGTAGGGATTATAAGGAAACATAAGAAAGAATATTATAGTAAATTATTAGATAAAACTAATGGTGATATGAAAGCAACATGGCGAGTAATGAATGGTGTACTGAAGAATCATAAAGCAAAAACTGGTATTTCAAAATATTTTGTAAAAGACAACGATGAAGTTCATGATGAAAATGAAATTGTAAATGGATTTAATCAATATTTCGTGAATGTTGGATCAAGCCTTGCAGCTAAGATACCAAAAGTAGATAAAAATATGATCCACTCAATTACAGGTTGTGCAAATAGTATTTTCCTAAATGGAACTAACAAAGAGGAAATAATGAATGTAGTAAAACATCTTACAGACAAGAGATCGAAAGACTGGGTGGACATGGATATGATGTTTGTAAAGGACATAATGAGCCATGTTATTGAGCCGTTCACATACATATGTAACTTATCATTTTCAACAGGAATTTTTCCAGATAATATGAAAGTAGCTAAGGTCGTTCCTCTTTTTAAAAATGGTGATAAATGTGTATTCAACAATTATAGACCTATATCCTTGTTACCACAGTTTTCAAAAATTCTTGAAAAACTATTTGTAAACAGACTAGACCAATTTATAGATAAACAAAATATTCTAAGCAACAGTCAGTATGGGTTTAGATCAAAAAACTCTACATCAATGGCTCTCATGGAATTAATGGAACAAATAACTACTGCTGTCGATCAAAAACAACATTGTATCAGTATCTTTGTTGATTTAAAAAAAGCATTCGATACTATTGATCACACCATTCTCCTTGAAAAACTGAACAAATATGGTATTAGAGGACCAGCATTACAGTGGGTATCTAGCTACTTAAAAAATAGGAAACAATTTGTACAAATAAATGATGTAAGATCTGACCTCTGTAATATCACATGTGGAGTTCCCCAAGGCTCTGTACTTGGACCAAAGCTTTTTATTTTATATGTGAATGACTTGGTAAATGTGTCAGGACTCCTTAAATGTGTACTTTTCGCTGATGATACCACTTTTTTCTGTTCAGGTGAAGATATAGAACAAATGTTAGAATTGATAAAGACAGAATTTGTCAAGATACAAACTTGGTTTAAAATAAATAAATTATCATTAAATCTAGAGAAAACTAATTACATGATATTCGGTAATAAAAAGAAAACTGTTGATGTTCCACTCAAAATTGAGGATGTTGAGATTTGTAGAGTGAATGAGGTGAAGTTTTTGGGTGTTATCATTGATGACAAACTGACATGGAAACAACACATAAATTCTGTAAGAATAAAAATAGCTAAATCGATTGCAGTACTGTACAAAGTCAGAGACCTATTGAATGATAAAGCTCTGTATTTGTTGTATAACACAATCATTGTTCCACACTTAATCTATTGTATTGATGTTTGGGGGAAAGCGTGTAAAACAATCACAAAGCCTATTTTTGTATTACAGAAAAGAGCTGTAAGAATTATCACTAGAAAGCATTACCGTCATCCATCAAGTACATTATTTTATCAACTAAAATTATTGAAGTTCCATGATTTGGTAGACTATAATATTTTATCAGTTATGTATAGAGCTCAAAATAATGCATTACCTTTAAATATCCAAATGCACTTTGTTAAAAGACAAAGTTGTTATAATCTTAAGGGAACAGAGTTGTTTGTAAAACCACAATTCAGAACCAGTTTGAAGGGACGTTCTACCTCAATCCAGGGAATTAGATTATGGAATGGCTTGGAGAATGTAGTTAAAAATGCCAAGTCAATGTTTACATTTAAAAAAATGATCAAAACAAATGTGTTAAAAAATATATGTGAAATAACGTAATGTGTATTGTATTAGTTAGAAAATTAGAAAGAGTTAGTCATTTTGTACTGTTGGTTGAAGAATATTATTGTTTAACCTGATTGTTGGAAAAAGTTGGTTGAAGATTATTATTGTTTACATGGTTTGACTACTGTTGTTTAATCTGATTGTTGGAGATAAGGGGCAGATATAATAAGATTTATTCTTCTTTCTGCTACCTTTCATTTTTTTACATTTTGTACACTATCATTATGAGATTGTCTTGTATTGTTTCTTTAGTAAAAAATGAACAAATTTAATAAACATAAACATATATGAATACATACATATATTTTTAAGACCATTCATATACCATACCAATTTATTTATAACGCACTTAAAACGGCAAAAAAGCCAGCAAAAATAACACAAGCAAAGGACACAGGATAAAATGCATAGATACAAATAAGTAAAGATAAGAACTAAATGACCAACATTATAAAAAACAGACAAGTTAAAATCAACAGTGTCAAAAGCCAGGGAATAAAAGTGAGTTTTTAAACAAGACTTAAAAACAGTGAGAGAGGAGCCTGCCTGACACGTAGTGGTAACTTATTCCACAGTTTTGGACCAGCAACAGAGAAAGTGCTCTCACCTCTGAGTTTAAAACCAGTGCCTGGAACTAATAAAAGCATCTGGTCTGCTGACGTCAGAGAGCGCTGTGGGATATGGCTGCAGCAGATCAGCAAGATAGAAGGAGGCAGAACTGTTCAGAAATTTAAAAACATACAGAAGGATTTTGAAATGACTTTGAAAGGGAGCCAGTGAAGGGAGGCCGGAACTGGTGTAATGTGATCTCTTTTGCCTGTACCAGTTAATAATCAAGCTGCAGCATTTTGAACCAATTGTAAATGTGCAATATAGATCTGACAGATTCCAAACAGAAGCACATTGCAGTAATCAATACTGAACTTTATGAAATAAAGCAAGCATTACTGTCTCAAGGTTACCAGTACTTTTGGACAGAATGGAGTTCAAATTAGACGGTTGATTATTACAGCTTATTACAATATAATACAGTATATATATACTGTGTGTATATATACTGTGTGTATA
>JBBPBX010002687.1:0-14266 GCA_038048925.1 Garcialebias charrua
TAAATAAAATGGCTCTGTCCATGTTAAAATATATTTAAAAAATTTACTAAACTAAACCACCCTACAGTATTTCTACAGTTAAAATAAAAGTTTATCAAATAAAGTCAAATGTTAAAAGTAATTGTGGTTCCCTTTAAAGGTGCAGTCTGCAGTTTCTGTAGTGCAGTCTGTAAGTTTTCTAAAAATATATTTTTAACATTTCTTCACTCTGTCACTATCTCCTGACAGACTGATGTTAGACAAAGTAATCTCTGAAAAAAACTATAGTCCCCTTGCTTCTCCAGGTGTTACTAAAAGCATTGCTAAAAAGCCACAGTGACTCGCCGTTAACCAGCCAATAAAAACAGAGCTTTAATTTGAATTTCAGCAGAGCAAGGGGGAGCAGATCCATATATGGCTCTGAGGGGGAGGGACCAGAATGCTTTGCCTGTTGAAATTTTTTCTAAGTGCTGCGTTCTACAGAAACTGCAGACTGCACCTTTAATACTAATTTATTGTTTATCACTGGTGAAACCTAGATACCTACCCAGTATTTTAAAGAAATGTTTGATGTGAGAGTAATTACACTGATGATACAATGGTATAACATTGGAGTAATTTTTATTTATTTTATTTTTTTCATTCAGTCTACACCAAGGCAAAGTTCCCTGACATCACCATGCAAGATGTGCGAAGAGCCATAAGAAAAAAATGCAACAACATAAACTATGCCAAACAACTACCGGTGAAGAATTTTTTTTTTCTTCTTTTTTTCCCCCCAAAGATGTGAAAGATGCCTTCTGAAAAAGAAAGACTTCAGTTTCCAGTTGGAGACACTATTTTTGCTTTGTTTAAGCAAATGCACACATTTTTACATTGTGTTCTGGACTTTATGTTTACACCTTGAAATGCAAATGTGCACCTTTTCCTTTCAATTTTTAAAACTTGGAAGGGATTCATTTTAAACGCTGCTGTTTTGTAAACTGCTTTTGAGCTGCACCTTAATTTTATATAAAAATATTGAAGTTCTCAAGACCTTGTTTTATGACTTTGTAAACACATCTTTCAGAATACTTTAGAAAATAATTTTTAGCATATACGGTAAATAGTATTGTGCACGTATTACTAAGCAAACTTACAAGTGTAACCTAACAAATACAATGACAACATGGTATTAGTTTTAGAAATTCAAAAATGTTAACTTAAATGATAAACTAAACTGTAAACTAGAAGTAAATAACAAGTGCATTTGGAGTATAAAGAAAAGTATACTAGTGGTATACTTTTAAGTATACTTCAATAAACTAAAATTTGAACTTGAAGTACACTATAAGTACATTGGAAGTCTAATTAAAAGTGTACTACTAGTATACTTTAAGTATACTTCAATAAACTAAAATATAAACTAGAAGTACACAACAAGTACATTGGAAGTCTAATAAAAAGTATACTGCTAGTATACTTTAAGTATACTAAAATATAAACTAGAAGTACATTGGAAGTCTAATAAAAGTGTACTACTAGAATACTATAAGTATACTAAAATAAACTAAAATATAAACTATAAGTACACAATGAGTACATTGGAAGTCTAATAACAAGTGTACTACTAGTATACTTTAAGTATACTAAAATAAACTTGATTTTTCTCAATCTAGCACAACTAAGTATTAAATTTAAATACTAATAGTATACTACAAGTACACATTGAGAAGTTTACTTTTTATACTTATACTTGTACTTGAGTATACTAAATAAATTAAACTTAAGTATACTTCTTTTTGCTAAGGGGTGCCTTGAAATTATCAGAAAAGCCTTTCCCCCTTTCTACAACCTCTTTAAATTTAAGACCACATTGTTGTGGTACTGTTCGGGTGTATTTTTGAAGACATGTTAAGTGCAATTTGAAATAAGAAATATAAAATATGATAAAAATACATTTTTGTGTTTATTTCATTCCTATTCAAGACACTTTAATAAGAATGACTATATATTTAATATAGGTGGATACAGTGTATCTATGTTTACAATTTTGGTTGGTGGTGTGCCTCGGGATTTTTTTCAATGAAAACACTGTGCCTTGGCTCAAAAAAGGTTGAAAAACACTGGCTTAGACTATAGTTAGGCCCTGTTTTGTTTTATTGTTTTCTCTGATTTGGCACCACCTAACTGTCCCTTTCTCCCCCACAGTTTGCATGAGACTCCAGGGATTTTTTGTGTTGGCTGTAAAATAAATTCCTTGTTTTATCACATTCACTTGGACTCTTGAATTTTTGTGGTTGTCATGTTACTCCCCTTCTCCTCACAAAGGGGGGGCCGTAACAATCGTCCAGATGGAAACTCAAGGCTACAGGAAAAAACTGTCTGCCTGAAGAAAATCAACAATCAAGCTTATGTGAATCTGACTCCCTGAAAAGCCTTGGAAATGGGCTGACCATCAAATTTCTCTTGGGTCATGAGTAACCAAGGACAACAACTGCATCTATCGCTACTATCACCAACTGGAGCAACCATTTTGATACAAGAATATTTAAAACATAAGTAAATGAAAGTAGTTTGACTTCAAAAGGCATACAGAACAAATTATAAACAGGAAAACAGGAGTGTGGACTTGGACTTAGTATTCACGGACACAAAATAATGTTAAAGTGTGTGTGACATGATGTTGGAACTATGCATAAAGTGGCACAACATATATATGTTTTATCATTCAACTATGTTCGGTTTTACAAGCAAAATGATAAATCAATTAAAATTTGATTTAAAAGTCATTTTAAACTTGGCGCCGTGTGTCGTCACGGGAAATCCGGGTACTTCCGCATGCGACGTCTGTGACGTAGGCACGAGAAAGTCTGTCTGCGGCTGCGTATAGAACACAGCTTCATTGTCTTCAACATAGCCTATTTTTTTGGGGGGGGGGGTAAAACTTGAAAATGCTGTTACGATGTGTCACATTTGGGTGTTCTAATATTGCCAGTGAAGAAGTGAGCCTTTTCACTCTCCCAAAAGATGTAAAACTTTGTCAAGAATGGACAAAACAAGTCCAGAGAATGAGGGACCGGTGGGCTCATAAGCTACAGTCGGAAAACTCGCCAGGAAAAGAGGAAGTCTTTGTGTAAACATAATCGGTAGCCTGGTTGATACCAGACCCATGTCCTTCACTTCGCTTTGTACTAGGGTCTGGCATCTCTCCCATAGACAGCGATTTCTCCGTTAGATTTTTGAATGGACCAATCAGAGAACAGAAGGCGGAGTTTTGTTAGTTTAGCCTGGCGAGGTCCAGGCTATTCAGATAAAAAGCTCAGAAACCACTCGGTGGATATTTTTTCTGCTACCAGTGTGTAATTATATGTCTCTAATTTACTGACTGTTGGCCTAGATGAAACATTTGAGATAAAATTCGATTTTTTATCATTTATTTTCGTAGCGCACCCGAGGCTGTTTGGAAAATGTCAAACCGAAACTATTTAAATCCAGCAGATTTGACCATTTCGTGAATTGATTTAGGAACTGTTAAGCTCAGGAACACTTCTGATATAACGTCAGCTAAGAAATATATTTTTTATCAGCAGAGAAATAATAGTTTACCTTGTTTTATTGAAAATTCCTTCGTGGCGGCAGCCATTTTGAATGACGACGTCAGTCGACGTCGTTCAAAACTCCGCCTTCTGCTCTCTGATTGCTCAGGAACACTTCTGATATAACGTCAGCTAAGAAATACATTTTTTATCAGCAGAGAAATAATAGTTTTTTACCTTGTTTTATTGAAAATTCCTTCGTGGCGGCAGCCATTTTGAATGACGACGTCAGTCGACGTCGTTCAAAACTCCGCCTTCTGTTCTCTGATTGGTCCGGTCAAAAATCTACCGGAGATATCCTTGTCTATGGGACAAGTCCCAGACCCAGCAGTGAAGGGAAATGAGAATTGAGCGGAGCTGCGTAGGAATGGCGAGGGCCAGGCTACATAATCGGAGGTGTGTATAGTGTTTTAGATGAAAAATATATATCTAACGTGAGTTCATGTTGCTTTACTATATACACTGCGAGTGTATAAAGGCAATTATCACGACAGATTCTGTATGTTGGATGCTAATAAACATTAGCCCTTACACCACGAAGCTAGCTGCACTTAGCTACTGTGGATGAAATATGCCGTGTATAAATCACTTTTCCATTGATCCCACACTCTCCACCACACACACATGAGCCACGTGAAGCACACCGCACGTTTTGGCTCAGCTGCATTGTGTATAAATAAGTTTTCCATTGATAGAGTGTACAATAATGGGATTTGACGAATAAAACTTGTATTGCTTATATTGACAAAAGTTACTTTACTTTGACGAAACAGTCATAAAATTCATTGTTTTCAGACACAAACTTATGACAAGTAGAGTTAATTTTCTAATTTATTCGTTTAATAAATGCAAATCAAATCCTGGCATCTAATCTATTCATGAAGGATCCAGTGGTATCTAATCATATATTTTAATTTATACTTGATCAGGACATTAGAACATTTTGATGTCTAATTTAAAATTTTCTTCTGTCAACATTTATGTAAAAATACCCTGATGCATGCTCAATAATCCAGGTAGAAAAATTCAAAAAAGCTAAGTCTGGTCCTCTGGACATTCAAAAAACAAAACAAAACAAAGCAAAAAAACTGTAGAAACGTTTCGTCTTTTGTCCGAAAGTCTTCCTCATTCTGAGAAGCCGTATTCAGCTCAGTCTTATAAATAGCACCCTCTCACAGTGGATCAACCAGTTGGCTGATGACAGCCGAAACCAGCTGCTCACATGATCAAGGAGGACCATCAGCCTAACGATGGATCGTTAGCACCCTGATGGTTGTTTGCTATTCACAGAGGGCTGAGTGATACTAGCAATAACAGCATTGTAAGAGGGGGACAGTTGAACCCGGAGGCCTCCACCTCTGTTTAATGATGGACGGTTTCTTTTCACAAAGATGGCCTCCTTTACTCCTCTCTCAAACCATCGTTCCTCTCTATCAAGGATGTGAACATCTTCATCCCTGAAAGAGTGACCGCTGGCCTGGAGATGAGTGTAGACCGCAGAGTCCTGACCTGATGATGTTGATCTTCTGTGCTGGGCCATCCTTTTGGCCAGTGGCTGTTTAGTTTCCCCGATATAAGACTGATCACAGCCCTCCTGACACTGAACAGCATACACAATATTACTCTGTTTGTGCCGGGGGACTGGATCTTTGGGATGAACCAGTCTTTGCCGTAATGTATTTTGGGGTTTAAAAGCCACTGGGACGTTGTGTTTAGAAAATAAACGTCTCAATGTCTCTGAAACTCCTGCAACATACGGAATGACCACTGGTCTGGGTCTGGGTTCCTCCTTTTCGCCTGATGGCAGGCTGGAGTCCTGTTTGGGTTTCTTCTCTGCTTTCAGGAAGGCCCAGTTAAGATAGGGTTTATCATTTTGCTTGTAAAAACGAACAATGATAAAACATATGTTGTGCAATTTTATGCATAGTTCCAACATCATGTCACACACACTTTAAATAAACTCAATATGACCTCACTTTGGATTTTTTAATTGATAAATCTCTGTATATGTTGTATAACACAATCATTGTTCCACATTTAATCTATTGTATTGAGGTTTGGGGAAAAGCGTGCAAAACAATTACAAAGCCTGTTTTTATTTTACAAAAGAGAGCTGTAAGAGTAATCACCAGAAAACATTTCAGTCACCCATCAAACACCTTGTTTCTTCAGCTAAATTTATTGAAATTCCAGGAATTGGTAGAATATAGTATTTTATCAGTTATGTATAGGGCTCATAATAACACATTACCTTTAAATATCCAAAGAAATTTTATAAAAAGACAAAGTTATTACAATCTCAAAGGGACAGAGATATTCATCAAACCACAATTCAGAACCAGCTTAAAGGGACGGTCTACCTCAATTCAGGGAGTTGGATTGTGTAATGTTCTGGAGAGTGATGTTAAAAATGCAAAATCAATGTATACATTAAGTAAAAGGTCAAAAAGGACTTGCTCAAAAACTATATGATGTAGCTTAGTGTGTTTGTGTATTACAGTTAGAAAAATTAAGTAGAGTTATTCATTTTGTGATGTAGTTTGAAGGTTATCATTGTTTGAACAAATTGTGAAATAAGGGGCAGTCGGATATAATTGGTGTGGACTTGTTCCTGTTGAAAGTGCTTTATAAATAAAATGGTATGGTATGGTATATAATAAGATTTCATCTTCTTTCTGCTCCTTTCATTTTATCCTACTTGTATTCTTGTATCTGATTAAACTGTTTTTGTATTGTTCATCAAAAATCAAAATCAAACTTTGGCCACAATAGCCCACCATACCTCCAGAGTGAATCATCTGTCTTAAATACTATCTTTGTCCGGACCGTTCCTCGTCAGCCTGAGGTAGTGAGTCATCTTGCTGTCAGACGACCTCTGAAGTGAGCTTTTTCTTTTGACAGGATGGTAGCAGGCGGCATGTGGAGGTCATTGGTAAGGAAACAAAGCATTGATTATTGGTGAAAACATTCTAACAGAGTGATTAATCTCTTCTCTTCAGGGCTGTTAGGATGTGTTTGTGTGAGCCGCAGTGTTTGGCTTATTTTGTGGCTTTCTATTTTCACTCCACCGTTAGCATGTTAGCTGTTAGCCTGCAGGCAGCCCGTGTCCTTCACCGTGAAGTTGCAGCTGACACGACTTCATCCAGAAAATCACTTCCACATCCCTCATCAGTCTGAGTTTGTCCCTGTGTTGTTGTTGCTTTTTTTAAATCAAGAAGCAGTAGAGGTTTTTATTTTTATTTTTTACCTTTGCTGAAATTAGACCAAACTCCATTGTAAGATTGATCTTTTTTGTTTGTTTGTTTGTTTGTTTGTTTGAAAGACAGACGGACATCAGAATGCATAGAAATTGAAGAAACTCAAATTCGGCACTCATTAAACTTGTCTTTTTAAGCAGTTGTATTATACCACACTGACCGTGTTAATGAGTATTTTGGCAGCCATCTTGTGAGGAGCTACCTGCATCACTGAATACCACACCTTTTCATTTGCAGTGTTCTCAGTTAGTGAGGTTAATAAATTGTTAAAAGGTCTAGATTCTAAGAAATCTGCAGGACCAGATGAACTTCCACCTCATCTTCTCGTAAGGCTGACCACTCACATCATCGCAGAGCGGGTGTCTCACATCTTTAACCTGTCCATTAGATAAAACTCCATTCCAGATGCTTGGAAAACAGCCTTTGTTCTTCTTTTGTTGAAGGGAGGTGACCCCACCTCACTGAACAACTATTGACCAATCTCTAAACTCTGCATTTTAGCCAAGATCCTAGAAAAACTGATACACTCTCAAATCAAAAATGATCTGGACTCATTCAACATCTTACCTCTCCATCAATCTGGGTTCAGGAAACAACACAGCACAACGACTGCTTCTCTGAAGGTTCTTAATGACGTTGTTGAAGCATTGGATGCTAAGGATTATTGTGCTGCACTTTTCTTAGACCTGTCTAAAGCTTTTGACACTGTGGATCATGACATCTTGTGTCATAAGCTCCCTTGGTTTCTTAGATCACACTACTGTATTGGTTGGTTATTTAGCTATCTCTCAGATTGGAGGCAATGTGTTCAACATAATGGTATTTCCTCCAGTTATTTAGCTGTTAACAATGGTGTACCACAAGGCTCAGTCTTTGGACCCACCCTCTTCACAATCTACATGGGTAATGTAGGTCAGGGTTACAGTGCTCGGTTATTTATCACTTTGTAATGAATGAATTTATAAACTAATATGACATAATACTCACCTTTGAAACAAATATGCCACATTGTTTAAAGTACTGGTTCTGGTGTTTATAACATTAAATGACCAACACTGGACTCCTTGGCTGACTTGATGTTGACACCACTGTCATTCTGACAGTAACTACACATGTTGCAACATGGGCAGCTGTAGCTGAATGGTTAGAGCAGTCGTCCTCCAATGCAAGAGTTGGGGGTTCGAATCCACCAGCAGTCACATGCTGAAGTGCCCATGGGCAAGACACTGAACCCCTCATTGCCTCTGATGTGTGTCCCATCGGTGTATAAATGTGATCTCACAGCACTGATTAGTCTCTTTAGAATGATTCGTTCAACAAGTCTTTGTATGGATATACCTGTAGTAGAGTGCTGTATGAATGGGTAAATGAGGCACAGATTGTAGTGTAAAGCGCTAAGCAATAATATTTTCATTTTACAGATCATCCGTTGCTTTCAACATCAGATGATCTGTGTTTGGTCATTATATTTATTATATGCAACGATTTTATGTCTATATTCTGTTTTTTACTTCGTTTTTGTATGTTGCCTATGTGTTGCCTGTTGGATGTTTGTTTTTACAGCACTTTGGTTGGCCTTGTTGCTGTTTTAAGTGCTCTATAAATAAAATGGTATGGTAAAAATGTAGTTAAGTCTGGATTTAAGGTTAAAGTTCTCAAACAAAATTATAAAACCCAACTATCATGTATGTCATCAGTAAGCGTAAGAGTTTAGTTGTAAAGGATTATTTTAACTACCGGTAATCTAAATGTACATAAAAATCATGAATAAAAGCAAAAGTTTCATTCCAACAACTGAACACCCAAATAAGGTTTTATGCATTATTATTATTATGAAATGTAACTAATTTAAAGAGGAACTAAACCCAGGTTGAGATGGTAACTCCTTCCCCTAAGCAGATCCAAAATCTCCCCGAAAATGGGCGTGTCGAGAGACAAGGAAGGGAGGAGGTAGAGTTGTGCTTTTGTTCACGCCTCCACCTGCAACAACCTAAAACAAATTAAACCTCTAGCCAACAACATACACCAAGCAACAACAAAGGATAAACATGTAGATGTATTTATCTATTCCACCCATTCCATCCAAAACCTAAGGCTCAAGAAAATGGGAAAAAAAAGAAAAAAGAAACCGTTTGTCAGGAGTGAAATGTGGCACTTCCATATAAGGTATGAATGCTGCAGGACCTTCTCATCTCTGCAGGGGATTGGCTCTGCTTGAACCACTTCCGTGACGTCAGAGTGAGAAAATATGTCACAGTGAGAATCCTAGACCAATACGAAAATTAAGGTGCAATCCCTCTGTTCAACCCATAGGGGTTACCGTAAACACGTTTTTAGACCGGGGTTTAGTTCCTCTTTAACACTCGGGTGTTTGTATGTTGACATGTTTTCTTGTGAGCTGCTGTGAGCTTGAAACGTGGTTGAAGTTTTACATCAGCTTGGCTCAGGACAGTCTGCGCTCAGACCACATGTGGATAGAAAGGGGTCCAGGCCACCTCCCAAAGTGTTCGGAGGGAAAACTTCATTCAATCTTATATTTCCTGAACGAGGTCATACTGAAGACGTTGGTGTGATCAGCCTCCTGTAGTGACCTTGGTGTTGTTCCTCTTCAGGTGAGCCATGTGCTGGGCGTGGCAACAAGAAGACCTGCTCTGTTCTCTGCCTCTTTCTCCAGAGGGGTGAGTCCTTCAGGGCCACCAACCTGAACCTGACACCACACAACAAGTTTGTTCTTTCTGTAGCGTAGCAGAGGTTTTATTTAACATACAGTATTTTTCCGGAATATAGGTTGCACCGGAATATAGGTCGCTTTGTCCAATTATTGCCAAAATATTGGAAAAATCCATATACGGGTCGCACCTATATATAGGTCGCATCTACGTCACCGCCAACGTAACGCGTCATCCACCGCTGACGTGACGCGTCACCGCTAAGACAACCCGGAAATGTATGGACCGAGTGTTTAGCTCTGCTGCAAATGTCTGCCACAGGAGAGCACAGCAAGGTTTTTAAGAAGATTAACACTTAAAAACAATTGTTTGTTTGATAAATTTTTTAGCAAATATGTGTCTGAGCTGAATTTTTCCTTAATAAATGAACGTAATTGTGAAATGAGAGCTGGATTAAAAAATTTGTTTCGCTACGTCTGATGAAACAATACGTGCACGTGCAGCACCAGACATGCAGTAGCAGCGAACAGACCTGCATGTAATACCTGCTGTATTTTAATTTTAGCAGGATAAACACCTAAAAAATATATTTGTTAGCTGACATTATTGTAAGAGTGTGTCTCTGTTTAATTTTTGTTAATAAATGATTACAAATCAGCTTATTTTAGAACGTAAATAACACGAAAGTGGTAAAAAGCCATAAATAGGTTGCACCTAAATATAGGTCGCAGGGCATGCCAAATAGACAAAAAGCAGCGACCTATATTCCGGAAAATACGGTAAGTTGTCTTGAAACTGAAAATTCATGACTGGTTTATGTCTAAAGATATAAGTTTAAACACTTTTAAATGATGCCTGTGTGTTTTAGTTTTAATTAGGGATGCACAATATTGATTTTTTTTGGCGGATATCCGATATGCCGATATGTTAAACTTATTTGGCCAATAACCAATACCAGTACTGATATTATTTCCTAGACCTACTTACAGAGACTACACAGCTTTCTCTGCTGTGGAATTAAAATACTGCATTGTTCTGCATGGTCACTGACAGTTTGACCTGCTACCACATGCAGATGCCAAAAAGTGGCTGGAAATGATGCAACACTTCAACTTGGATTATGTTTAATGTCAAATGTATTTAAGACATTTACTCTCTAACACAATGACAACACTTGAACAGTGCAAGTTTGTAATTTTTTCACAAAGTTAAACTCAACGGTGCACGTGATGTCATCACATTGTGCTGGCGCTGCAGGCATCCTTCTCACTGGGTTTTCATACAGAAACAGCAACTTTTATGTCTGTGAGTTATTTTGACGGAATGTCCGATATTTAACTTTATCGCTAATATCAGCTGATACCATGCCGGTAATATTGTGCATCCCTAGTTTTAGTGACATAAAAATATAACAAAACATTTCATGTATTTTTAGAAAACAAGTCATAAAGTTCACTTAACAAAAGTTTTAATTGACCTCGTGTACTTCAGCACATCAGGATGTCTCGGAGGAGAAACAGTTAAGTGCTGTGTCATTAACTGTAGTCTCTTTTTTTGTTTTACTTTGTAGACACATTGATGTAGCGTAGGTGAATTGAAAGGCTTTGTTTGTGTACAGATGCAGACTGTCACTTTGATTCCTGGAGATGGAATCGGTCCAGAGATCTCCGCTGCTGTTGTGAAGATCTTTGATGCAGCTAAAGTGAGTTTGATCCCAGCGGAGAGCAGAAACTCCAGGAAACTGTAAACTGATCAGTTTTTACCTGCAGGCACCTATCAGATGGGAGGAGAGGAACGTCACAGCAATAAAAGGACCCAGTGGGAGGTGGATGATCCCTCCTGACGCCAGAGAGTCCATGGACAGAAGCAAAATCGGCCTGAAAGGTCAGTTTCTTCATCGTGAGGTGCTGTTTGTCTTCTGGAAGCTGTCATCTCATCACTGGTGCCACGGCTTCCTCCTGCAGGGCCCCTGAAGACACCCATAGCTGCTGGCCATCCCTCCATGAACCTGCTGCTCAGGAAGACCTTTGACCTTTACGCCAATGTGCGGCCTTGCATCTCCATCGAAGGCTACAAGACACCGTACACCGACGTGGACCTGGTCACTATCCGGGAAAACACGGAGGGCGAGTATAGTGGCATTGAGCATGTGGTGAGTGGACGGAGAAATACCTTCACTTGTTTAAACTGTCAGTTTATTGTTTCATTTCTGAAGATTAGTTTAACTAGATCTTCTCTGTAGTTTGCACTGTCCACCACTTTGTTGGTGAAAGACAAAAGTGCTGTGATAATGTTTTAACCGGTGTGCATTTGTCTGTTAGTAATATATCTCATGAACAACGGAACTGACTTTAATGAAACTTTCAGGGAATCCCACTGGGGTCACAGTTCTCCATCGCTGTGATGGAGTTCTGTCATTTTGACCCTGGTCAGGTCAGATTTTTGTCATCTGTAAAAAATGAGGAAGGACAGAAAAGGTGTTGTGGACTTAGTAAAACCATCCAATCCAAAAATGATACAGGGATTCATCTGACGCTACTTTCAATCATTAAAAAGAACCAGAGCCGCATTTTGAGCCAATCAGAGCAGAGCAGGGCGTGGCCTGCTGTCTGGTTCATGGTGAGCCAGGGTATGAGCAGCAGAGACCAACTGTAGGTGAAAGCTCACCTGCAGCAAGCCAAGGAGGACACCCCGCCCCTTCATGAAGGTGATGGCATGTAATAAATCATTACCGTAATCATCTTCATATTAAACATGTTGGCACGTGACCAATTCACCGGGGAGATACCAGAACTGATACACCATCACATGGCGTCGCAACCATTACCCGTATATGTTAAGGGGACATGTCCCCCCACACATGAAAAAAAAGTTCATTTGGACCCCCCCCCCACACACACACACACACACACACACACACACTTTTACTATAAAACATTAGTTCAGTTGGCGCAGTTTCTCTTTCTTCGTGAACGAATCCATTCCACTTTATTAATAGAAGAAAGAAACTGCTAAAACTCCACTCCAGGTTTTCCTGGTTACCTCCAACTCTCCACCAACCTGCACGGTTTCTCCTTTGTGTCTCCTCCTGCCTCCGCAGAAAACACACAGGTGGAGGGGGTAGAGACACCTCTGTGTTGATCACTCACCAGTTTAGCAGTTTAGTGCGGACACTTGTTGACCGGGAGGTTGATCATTAACATATACTGTACGTGGTGAGGAGGATGTTTGAGAGAAGTGGAGCGCTACGTCTGTAGCATCTTAGCTTAGCAGTAACTGACGCTGTAAGACGCTGCAGGTGTAAGAGACGCTGTGTGTTCAGGTGCATTAAAGTTGATATGTATTTAAAATCCCACATCTTATTGTCCTCAAGCTTCTTGAGAAACATCATTTAGACGAGTAGTGTTGAACACAAGTAAAAAAGTCCAGTGGTGATGTTTTTTATTTCTTTATAAACACAAATTGTGCAGATTTGAAGTGAGGCTACTTGTTGTCGCGCTCCTACCACGTGGTCCCCCGGGTGGGTGTCCCTTTGCCTGCGAGCGGGCTTGGGGCCCTCGCTGCCGGGGGTTGGGTGCTTGGACGTGGGTCGGAGTGGCCTGGTGGCTGCCTGGTGGCTGCCTGGTGGGGCTGGGTCCTCTGGTCCTGTCGGGTCTGGGCCTGAGGGGTGGGCGTCCCCGGTGCCCGAGCATCGGTGTCCGGCCCTGGGGCTACATCGGTGCAGCGGGCTCTGGCGGGGGCCTGTGTATTTGTCGCTGTTGACCCCGGGGGGTCATTGTGTGTGGTCCCTGGTGGGGTTCGTCCGGTTCTTCCCCTTGGTCGGATCTGGGGAGTGGACGAGTGGCTCGTCCTGTTCGGGTGGTCCTGGGGACTCTGGGCTCGGGGTCCTTCCTGGGGTCTTGGGCTTTGATCGCCCTTTCGTCTGTCTCGGGCTTTGGGGGGACGGATCTCTGATGCTTCACAATCGCTACTAAATGTTCTATTGGAGGAACCTTATTCACTTATGCATGCTCACAACCACACACAAATGGATGCAGGGATGTATATGTAGATATATGTAGATGGGTATATAAATGAATATAAATATATATGTATGTATACTGTATATATATTTGTAGGTATGGGTATGTTTATATATAGAAATCTAATGCAAGGTCATGAATATTATCAGTCTTTATGCTTGTATGTTTCGTTGCTGTGTTCTGTCATGTGCTTTGCAGGATTGTGGACGGAGGTTTGGTGTGTTTGCCTTGTGCTCTTTTTGTGGATAATTGTTGTTTTGTTGTCTCACTTTCTCTTTTCTTTCTTTCTCTCTATTAAAAAATAAAATAAAATAAATTCCATCCATCCATCCATCCATTTTCTTCCGCTTATCCGGGGTCGGGTCGCGGGGGTAGCAGCCTAAGTAGGGAGGCCCAGACTTCCCTCTCCCCAGCCACTTGGAGCAGCTCCTCTGGGGGAATCCCAAGGCGTTCCCAGGCCAGCCGAGAAACATAGTCCCTCCAGCGTATCCTGGGTCTTCCTCTGGGTCTCCTCCCGGTGGGACATGCCCGGAACACCTCACCAGGGAGGCGTCCAGGAGGCATCCTAACCAGATGCCCGAGCCACCTCAACTGGCTCCTCTCGATGTGGAGAAGCAGCGGCTCTACTCCGAGTCCCTCCCGGATGACTGAGCTTCTCACCCTATCTCTAAGGGAGAGTCCAGCCACCCTGCGGAGAAAACTCATTTCAGCCGCTTGTATCCGAGATCTTGTTCTTTCGGTCATAACCCAAAGCTCATGAC